>JAXRKP010001655.1:85000-100000 GCA_037039925.1 Doris montereyensis
TCACATAAGGCTTTTGATCTTGTTAAGTAAAGTTTATTCAAGGCCAATAAGGCTTAGGAACACTGCTTTTGATCTTGTTAAGTAAAGTTTATTCAAAGCCAATAAGGCTTAGTTGAACACTGCTTTTGATCTTGTTAAGTAAAGTTTATTCAAGGCCAATATGACTTAGTTGAACACTGCTTTTGATCTTGTTAAGTAAAGTTTGTTCAAGGCCATTATGGCTTATTGAACACTACTTTTGGATCTTGTTAAGTAAAGTTTATTCAACAATATGGCTTGGTTAATTTTCTTTTGATCTTGTTAAGTAAAGTTTATTCAAGGCCATTGCGCTTAGTTGAACACTGCTTTGATCTTGTTAAGTAAAGTTTATTCAAGGCTATTATGGCTTAGTTGAACACTCAACTTTTCATCTTGTTAAGTAAAGTTTATTCAAGGCCCTATGGCTTAGTTGAACAGTTCTTTTGATCTTGTTAAGTAAAATTTATTCAAGGCCAGCAAGGCTTTAGTTGAACACTGCTTTTGGATCCTTGTTAAGCAAGTTTATTCAAGGCCATTATGGCTTAGTTGAACACTGCTTTTAATCTTGTTAAGTAAAGTTTATTCAAGGCCATTTGGCATTAGTTGAATACTGCTTTTGATCTTGTTAAGTAAAAAAGTTTATTCAAGGCCATTATATTAGTTGAAATTGTTTTTCAATTGCCATAAAGTTTATTCAAGGCCATTGGCGGTTAGCTGAACACTGCTTTTCATCTTGTTAAGTAAAGTTTATTCAAGGCCAATATGGCTTAGTTGAACACTGCTTTTGATCTTGTTAAGTAAAGTTTATTCAAGGCCATTATGGCTCATCCCTGTTTCTATTGCGTGAAGCGGAACAGAAGTGGTAATAATTACCTCTTTGACAGACCGCTAGTCTGAAGCAGGTTTTTACTCCCAAGCTAGTACTTGTACCCATTTGCACCCTGGTCGAGTGGGGGAAATGCGTGTGAAGCGTCTTTCCCAAGGCCTAACTTTGCTAGGATCCGAACCCAGGATTCATGATCCAAGCAATCAGCGAACCAAACTACACATGTATACATTTTATTAGAGTCATATTACCAAACACCATTACTGACAAAAGAGAGGAGGAAGGAGCCATTGGGGGTAAGAAGGCTAAACATGTTTCTATTAAAATTCTGTTCAACTCTTCTTTCTTTTTTTTAAACACTTGGACAAGTTGTTTTTTTAATCCTTTTTTTTTTAGAAAATCTCTTCATTTTCATACACCTAAAACTACCCTTTACATTAACACTGCGCAGGAAATGCACATAAATGCGGTAAAGGCTTTTTCATGTATCCCATAGGAATTCTCGTTCGATTATCCCCAGCATCGAGCCCGATTCCATCGATACACAAAAAAGTTACTAGCAGCAGGATAAAGTCGGGAGAAACCGGAAACATCGACAGCCAAAATAAAAAAAACAAAATAATAACAATAATTCACTTTCTCATTGTGGAGTTACGAGTCCCAAACTGCGCATTGGAGTCGGTGACGGACAAAGATACGATTCCGATTACGAGTCTGACTGCGCAAATGTGTGGGGTGACGTAGTAGTAGTATGTCTGTGTTTGTATCTAGGTACATTGATGTGTGTGTATGTGTGTGTGGGGTGTATGTGTGTGTGTGTGTGTAGAGAGAGAGAGAGAGAGAGAGAGAGAGAGAGAGAGAGAGAGAGAGAGAGAGAGATGAGAGAGAGTAGAGAGAGAGAGAGAGAGAGAGAGAGAGAGAGAGAGAGAGAGAGAGAGAGACAGAGAGAGAGAGAGAGAGAGAGAGAGAGAGATCGGTATATCCTGACAGAGTAAGTGAAGTTCAGACATTCATTTCACATTGGCGGAGGGATACAAATCATTGGGACTGTGTACAAACGATCCGATCGTCTGCCGTTGATGTTTGTGTTTTGGCTTGGGGTCAGGAAGTCAATTTAATGGTGGTAATTCCTGTCTGGCTTGGCGGATTTCCTTGTGCAAACCGCTGGCAACAAACATTGAAGTATAAAGAGGACAAAGCAAGAATAACGAGCACAAGCCCACAGATCGATGCAAGTGCGTTTAATTTGATGACTTTTTGCGTCGTAATAAAGGTATCGTCTAGTGGTTTAAATAGATGGAGATATATGCCCCAGCATAAGTACAGGCTCATCGACTGTACAACATTCCCCCTCCCCCTCCTTTCAAGCCATTTCATTTCCCAGCCCTCTCAACTCCCTGTCGAGCATACAAGAGACTAACACCCTATCACTCACTGAGATTTCCTAGATCTCGTTCCATAGCAGGGTACATTTCACACCTTGTCGAATGAAGAAAGCAGAGCACAGCATCGTGAAAAACACCAACCAAGGTTTTTCAACCAGTGTCAAAGATTAAAAACTCCCCAACATACTGTATTGGCCACAGCGCCTGGTGGTTAGATTGTGGGACTACATACGTATCGGCCACAACGCCAAAAGTTGGATTGTGGAATTACATACCGTATTGGCCACAACGCCTCGTGGTTAGGATTGTGGGACTTACATACCGTATCGGCCACAACGCCTGGTGTTTAGATTGTGGGACTTACATACCATATTGACCACAACGCCTGGCGGTTAGATTGTGGGACTTACATACCGTATTGAACACAACGCCTGGTGGTTAGATTGTGGGACTTACATACCGTACGCCACAACGCCTGGTGGTTAGATTGTGGGACTTACATACCGTATCGGCCACAACGCCTCGTGGTTAGATTGTGGGACTTACATACCGTATTGGCCACAAGCTCGGTGGTTGGATTGTGGGACTTACATACCGTATTGGCCACAACGCCTGGTGGTTAAATGTGGGGACCGGAGGCTGTGAGTTCGATCATGGTTACGTCAAGGGCGCTACACATTTAGCGACCGATCCCAGATATCTTCCAAAGCGCGAAATCTAATGAATCACTGGATGTGGATGAACGATTTTTCGGAAATGGGCAAGATCGCTCGTCGCCGTCGAAATCAAGCGCTACTTGAATTTAGACGTCTGGGATGGAGTAATCGAAACAACGTCTGGATCTAGGACAAGCTGACAACTACTTGCAAATTGGACTGAGCACGAGTGACCAAAACAACGTCTAGATCTAGACAAGCTGACAACTACTTGCAAATTGGACTGAGCAGGAGTGACCAAAAACAACGTCTAGATCTAGACAAGCTGACAACTACTTGCAAATTGGACTGAGCACGGAGTGACCAAAAACAATGTCTAGATCTAGACAAGCTGACAACTACTTGCAAATTGGACTGAGCACGGAGTGACCAAAACAACATCTAAATCTAGACAAGCTGACAACTGTTTGCAAATTGTACTGCCAACAGTGGCAATGATCAAGACCTAGAAAATGAAATCTCACGATTTGTTTGATGTGCTACTGTCAATATCACATGTGACAAGATGAATTAACATGGATTCCATTTTCTAGGTCTTCATGTTTTTTCATTCAATAATCTCCACGTTCGCCGTTACCAACTTGTGAATTGAAGGTTTGTAAACGGAGTCGGGCGATGAGATCCTGTGTGCAGATAACAACTCGCTATGCATGCTAAAGATCCCTTGACTGTTTACATGGCAGTATGGGCAAAATTCAAAAATCATACAAAAAAACACAAAGATCACCAGTTGTGGATGCGGGTACATACAAATCAAATCAAATCTTCTTTTCTTCCTGCTCTAAAGCGTTGTATGACATTGACACCCAACATCCGATGTCGAAATAAAATCAATACAAAGACCAGAACACACAGACCAGGAACACATAGACCAGGAACACAGCGATTATGAATACACATACCTGGAATACACGACTATGAATACACAGACCAGGAATACATGACTATGAATACACAGACCAGGAACACACAGACCAGGAACACAGCGACTATGAATACACAGATCAGGAACGCACAGACCAGGAACACAGCGACTATGAATACACAGATCAGGAACGCACAGACCAGGAACACAGCGACTATGAACACACAGATCAGAACGCACAGACCAGGAACACAGCGACTATGAACACACAGATCAGGAACGCACAGACCAGGAACACAGCGACTATGAATACACAGATCAGGGAAACACGACTATGAATACACAGATCAGGAAGAACACAGACCAGGAAACACACAGATCAGGAACACAGCGACTATGAATACACAGGCCAGGAATACATGACTAGAATACACAGACCAGAACACACAGACCAGGAACACATAGACCAAGAACACACAGACCAGGAACACACAGACCAGAACACACAGACCAGGAACACACAGACCAGGAACACACATACCAGGAACACATAGACCAGGAACAATGACATATACAACACACAGACCAGGAACACAATACCACCAGGAAACACACAGACCAAGAAACACACAGACCAGGAACACACAGACCAGAACACACAGACCAAGAACACACATACCAGGAACACATAGACCAAGAACACACAGACCAGAAACACACAGACCAGGAACACATATACAAGTAACACACAGACCAGGAAACACAGACCAGGAACACACAGACCAGGAAACACACAGACCAAGAACACACATACCAGGAACACACAGACCAGGAACACACAGACCAGGAACACATAGACCAGGAATACACAGACCAGGAACACATATACAAGGAACACACAGACCAGGAACACACAGACCAGGAACACACACCAGGAACACACAGACCAAGAACACATAGACCAGGAACACACATACCAGGAACACACAGACCAGGAACAACAGGACCACGACCACACAGACCAGGAATACACAGACCAGGAACACGCAGACCAGGAACACACAGACCAAGAAAACACAGACCAGGAACACAGACCAGGAACACACAGACCAGGTACACACAGACCAGGAACCAGGAACAGACCAGAACACAGCGACTATGAATAGACAGACCAGGACTACACAGACTAGAATACACAGACCCAAGAACACAGCGACTATGAATACACAGACCAGGAACACAGACTAGGAATACACATTTCAAGAACACAGCGATTCTGAATACACAGACCAGGAATACATAGACTATGAATACACAGACAGTAACCAGTAACACAGCGACTATGAATACACAGACCAGAATACACAGACATGAACACATGACTAGGACAGACTATGAATATACAGACTAGGAATACACAGACTATGAATACACAGACCAGGAATACACAGACTAGGAACACAACGACTATGACTACACAGACCAGGAATACATGGATTAGAACACAACGACTATGAATACACAGACTAGAACACAACGACTATGAATGCACAGACACAGACTAGAATACAACTGACTATGGATACACAGACTAGGAACACAACGACTATGAATACACAGACTAGGAATACACAGACTATCAATACACAGACCAGGAATACACAGACCATTATTGGCGAATACACAGACCATGAATACACAGACAGGAACCAGGAATACACAGACCAGGAACACAACGACCAGGAATACACAGACAGACACAACGGAAATACAGACCAGGAATAATACAGTTTGCAGACTAGGAACACAACGACTATGAATACACAGACCAGGAATACACAGACTAGGAACACAACGACTATGAATACACAGACCAGGACAGACTAGGAACACAACGACTATGAATACACAGACCAGAACACAACGACTATGAATACATGAGATCTAGGAACACAACGACTATGGAATACACAGACTAGGAACACAACGACTATGAATACACAGACTAGGAACACAACGACTATGAATACAGACAGGAACACAACGACTATGAATACACAGACCAGGAATACAGACCAGAAGACTATGAATACACAGACCAGAATACAGCAACTATGAATACAGACCAGAAATACAGCGACTATGAATACACAGACCAGGAATACACAGACCAGGAATACACAGACCTAGAATACAAACACCCAAATCATAGCCTCCGAAGCACAATTCTATTTACCATCAAACATCCCTATTGGTCGTAACGTTAGGCTCACATATCAGAATCGATACCAGTAACTCTCATATCAGCCTGTGATAAGATAATTAACTTTTATATTATTGTTACTTAACATAATATAAGATCATTCTGTATTGTCCTACGCCTGTTTTAAACCCCCCTCTCCCACCTTACCCCATCCAACAACTAAAGGTAAATAAGTTATGTAACACAAAGACAGCAACTAAGATATCTGTGGCGTAGCGAGAATCCAAGACACTACCTCCCCTCTCTCTCTCTCTCTCTCTCTCTAGCTCACCGTCTGTTTGTCTGTCTGTCTTCCCTTCCTCTCTCGCTCCCGTCCCTCTCCCTCTCTCTCTCTCTCTCTCTCTCTCTCTCTCTCTCTCTCTCTCTCTCTCATACACACACACCACGCACAACAACCCCGTACACACACAATTACAATACACAAACTATACACCACGTACACGCACACACACCTACAATAACAACAACCTACAGACACACAAAACAATAACACCACACCTCCCCACACCTACAAAACACATAACAGACAACCTACATACACACACAACCATCACACGCTACACCCACCTACATACACAGCAAACACAAACTAACAACACACACGAGCACATACATACATCTACAAACACAATAACAACAACCCACGTACACCACTACACCACACACATAACAACCTACAAATACACACACAAACTTCACCAACACCACGAAACCTACACACACCTACAACTACAAAGCACAAAACACAAACTTACCCCACGTACATGACGACACACACCTACAAATGCGAACAACAAACACACACGTACACCACACACGCACACACAGCAACAACCCACATACAAACACACACGTACCCATACACCACACACGCACACACACTACACTACGAAACCCATTACACAACCCACCCATACAGCAGACTGCTACCCATACACACCCACCCGACCCATACACCACCCACCCATACACTCCGACCCTCCAAACACACCCACCCAAACTTACAGCCGCACACGCACACACACCTACACCCACCCATACAACACCACCCTACACCATACACACGCACACACAGCCAATACACACGACCCATACTACACCCTACCCATACACCACACCACTCACACACACCTACCCATACACACACACAACCCAAACACACTACACAACCCTACCCATACACACGCCTACCCATACAGCACCCACCCATAACACACCCACCCAAACACACCACCCACTTACACACCACACACGCACACACACCCACACATACGCACCACCCATACACACCCACCATACTTACACCCACCCAGACACACGTACCCAGACTACACCCACCCATACACACCCACCCATACAGCACCGACCCATACACTCACCCACCCATACACACCCACCCGTACACACCGACCCATACACACCACCCAAACACACCAACCCACGCACATACACAGCCCACCCATACACACCCACCCATACACACCCACAGCCATACACACGTACCCATACACACCCACCCACCCATACACACCCACCCATCACACTTACACCACACACGCACACCGCACACCCCATACACATCCGACACATTACACACCCACCCACTACTACACCCACCCAACGCTACCCACCCACACACACCTCCCCGCCCAAACACACCCATTCCACCACGTCACGCTACACAAAAACTCCCCACATACACACCAACAACACCAAACTTACACCCACCCACACGCACGTACACACACTACACACGTACCCATACACCACCCACCATACATCACACCACACACGACACACACCACCACCTACACACGTACCCATACAAAACACACACTTACACCACCCATGCACACCCACCCCATACACACCCAGAGAGAGAGAGAGAGAGAGAGAGAGGGAGAGGATTTAGAGGAGAGGGAAGGGAAGACAGAGACAAACAGACAGACAGGCAGAGAGAGAGAGAGAGAGAGAGAGGAGGGGAGGAGAGAGAGTCTTGAGAGAGAGACGAGAGAGATATCTTAGAGTTGCTGTCTTTTGTGTTACATAACTTATTTACAGAGTTGTTGGATGGGGTAGAGAGTGGGAGAGAGAGTTTAAAGCAGAGAGGTGGGGACAATACAGAATGATCTATATTATGAGAGAGTAAGAGAAATATAAAGTTAATTATCTTATCGAGAGAGGAGAGTTACTGGTATCGATTCTGATATGTGAGCCTAACGAGAGACCAATAGGGGGGGTGGAGAGAACAGAGAGAGAGAGAGTTTGAGAGAGAGAGAGGAGAGAGAGAGAGAGAGACAGACAGACAGACTGGACAGACAGACTGGTCTGAGTATTCATAGTCGCTGTATTTCTGGTCTGTGTATTCAGTTGAGATTCCCTGGAGAGAGATTCATAGAGCTGTATTCTGGTCTGTGTATTCCTTGGAGAGAGAGAAAGAGAAAGAGTTGTGAGAGAGAGAGAGAGAGAGAGAGAGAGTTCCTAGTCTGTATTCATAGTCGTTGTGTTCCTAGTCTGTGTATTCATAGTCGTTGTGTTCCTGAGAGGTCTGTGTATTCATAGAGAGAGAGAGAGAGAGAGAGAGAACAGATTCATAGTCAGAGAGAGAGAGAAGTTCTAGTCTGTATTCCTGGTCTGTGTATTCATATAGAGAGAGAGAGAGAGAGAGTCTGTATTCCTGGTCTGTGTATTCATAGAGAGAGAGTTCCCTAGAGAGAGAGAGACAGACAGACAGTACAGACAGACAGTGTACAGATAGACAGTTGTGTTCCTAGAGAGAGATATTCCCTGGTCTGTATTCAGAGAGAGAGAGAGTCTGTGTATTCCTGGTCTGTGTATTGATAGTCTGTGTATTCCTAGTCTGTGTATTCATAGAGAGAAAGTGAGACAGAGAGAGTATCCATAGTCAGAGTTGTATTCCTAGTCTGTGTATTCATAGTCGTTGTGTTCCTAGTCTGTGTATTCATAGTCGTTGTGAGAGAGAGAGAGAGAGAGAGAGAGAGAGAGAGTAGTCATAGTCGTTGTGACAGAGACTGTGTATAGAGACTGAGTCTGTGTATTCAGTTAGAGAGAGATTCCTAGAGAGAGAGAGACAGTCTGCGTAGAGAGAGTCTGAGAGAGAGAGAGAGAGAGATTCCTGGAAAGAGTATTCATAGAGAGAGAGAGACAGGTCTGTGTATACGTAGTCGCTGTGTTACTGGTCTGTGTATTCATAGTCTATGTATTCCTGGTCTGTGTATTCAGAATCGCTGTGTTCTTGAAATGTGTATTCCTAGTCTGTGTGTTCCTGGTCTGTGTATTCATAGTCGCTGTGTTCTTGCGTCTGTGTATTCCTAGTCTGTGTAGTCCCTGGTCTGTCTATTCATAGTCGCTGTAGTTCCTAGTCTGTGTGTTCCTGGTTCCTGGTCTGTGTGTACCTGGTCTGTGTGTTCCTGTGTCTGTGTTCCTGGTCTGTGTTTTCTTGGTCTGTGTGTTCCTGGTCTGCGTGTTTCCTGGTCTGTGTATTCCTGGTCTGTGTTGGTCGTGGTCTGTTGTCTCCTGGTCTGTGTGTTCCTGGTCTGTGTGTTCCTGGTCTATGTGTTCTTGGTCTGTGTGTTCCTGGTCTGTGTGTTCCTGGTCTGTGTGTTCCTGGTCTGTGTGTTCCTTGTATATGTGTTCCTGGGTCTGTGTATTCCTGGAGAGAGAGAGTCTTGAGAGTGAGTCTTTGGTCTGAGAGTGTTCCTGGTATGTGTTCTTGGACAGTGTTCCTGGTCAGAGACAGAGACAGAGACAGAGACAGAGGTCTGTGAGTTACTTCTGAGATGTGTTCCTGGTCTGTGTGTTGACAGAGAGAGTGTTCTGGCTCATGTGTTCCTGGATGTGTGTTCTTGGTCTGTGTGTTCCTGGTCTGTGTGTTCCTGGTCTGTGTGTTCTTGGTCTGTGTGAGACAGAGACAGAGACAGACACAGAGACAGACACAGAGACAGACAGACAGAGACAGAGAGAGGAGTGTTCCTGGTATGTGTGTTCCTGGTCTGTGTGTTCCTGGTCTGTGTGTTCCTGGTCTGTGTGTTCCTGGTCTGTGTGTTCTTGGTCTATGTGTTCCTTGGTCTGTGTGTTCCTGGAGAGAGTATTCCTAGTCGTGTATTCCTGGCCTGTGTATTCATAGAGAGAGTGATAGAGATCAGACAGACTGGTCTGTGTAGACAGAGACAGAGATAAAGAGACAGAGTTTCCTGATCTGTGTATTCATAGTCGCTGTGTTCCTGGTCTGTGCGTTCCTGATCTGTGTGTTCATAGTCGCTGTGTTCCTGGTCTGAGAGTCTGATCTGTGTGTTCATAGTCGCTGAGAGAGAGAGAGAGAGAGACAGACAGAGATTCATAGTCGCTGTGAGAGAGAGAGAGAGAGAGCGTTCCTGATCTGAGAGAGATAGTCGCTGAGTTCCTGGTCTGTGTGAGACTGGACAGACAGACAGACAGACAGACAGAGACAGAGACAGAGACAGAGAGAGAGAGAGGTAGAGTATTCATAATCGAGAGTTCCTGGTCTATGTGTTCCTGGAGAGAGTTCCCTGGTCTTTGAGTATTGATTTGAGAGAGACATCGGATGTTGGAGAGAGAATGTCATACAAGCTTTAGACAGGAAGAAAAGAAGATTTGATTTGATTTGAGAGGGAGCAGAGATCCACAACTGAGGTGAGAGAGAGCTTTTGAGTATGATTTTGAATTTTGAGAGAGAGAGCCATGTAAACAGACAGATGGATCTTAGCATGCATAGCGAGTTGTTAGAGAGCACAGAGATCTCCTTTTTAGAGAGAGAGAGACAGACAGACAGACAGACAGACAGACAGAACAGAGACAGAACGTGGAATTATTGAATGAAAAAACATGAAGAGAGAGTGGAAGAGAGAGAGAGAGAGATCTCTTGTCACATGTGATATTGACAGTAGCACATCAAACAAATCGTGAGATTTCATTTTCTAGGTCTTGATCATTGCCACTGTTGGCAGATTAACGGTAAACAGTTGTCAGCTTCATCTAGATTTAGATGTTGTTTTTGTCACTCCGGTGCTCAGTCCAATTTGCAAGTAGTTGTCAGCTTGTCTAGATCTAGACAGAGTTGTTTTTGGTCAGAGAGAGCTCAGTCCAATTCTGTGCGGAGTCAGGCTTGTCTAGATCTAGACGTTGTGGAAGGAGACAGAGAGAGAGAGTCCAGATTTGCAAGAGAGTTGTCAGCTTGAGATAGATCTAGACGTTGTTTTTGAGTCAGAGAGGGGGGAGGGGGAGAGAAAGTAGGGGGGAGCTTGAGAGATCCAGGGGGAGCTTCGGAGACTCCATCCGGGGCGAGAAAAGAGAGAGAAAGCTTGATTTCGACGGCGACGAGCGAGAGAGAGCCCATTTTCCGAAAAATCGTTCATCCACATCCAGTGATTCATTAGATTTCGCGCTTTGGAGAGATAGAGAGAGAGAGAGAGAAATGGGTAGCGCCCTTGACATGAGAAAGATCCGGAAGAGAGAGAGGGAGGGTCCCACAGAGAGAGAGAGAGAGAGAGAGAGAGAGCCAATAGAGAGAGAGAGAGTCCCAGAGAGAGAACCACCAGGCGTTGTGGCCAATACGGTATGTAAGAGAGAGAGACCCAACCAAGAGAGTTGTGGCCGAGAGAGAGATGTAAGTCCCACAATCTAACCACCAGGCGTTGTGGCCAGAGAGAGAGAGAGGTAAGTCCCACAATCTAACCACCAGGCGTTGTGAGAATACGGTATGAGAGTCCCACAATCTAACCGAGAGAGAGAGAGAGAGAGAGAGAGAGTAAGTCCCACAAGAGAGAAACAGATAAGAGTTGTGAGCTGATAGAGATGTAGAGAGAGACAAGAGAAACCACGAGGCGTTGAGAGAGAGAGAGAGATGTAATTCCCACAATCTAACCAGAGAGGAGAGAGAGAGATACGGAGAGAGAGAGAGAGAGAGAGAGAGAGAAACCACCAGGAGTTGAGATGAAACGGTATGTTGGGAGTTTTTAATCAGAGACACTGGTTGGAGAAACCTTGGTTGGAGTTTTGCAGATGCTGTGTCGGCTGTCATTCGACTAGGAGTTGAAATGAAAGGGGTCTATAGGTAGAGATCTAGGAGGATCTGGCAGAAAGAGGGGTTAGAAGAAAGATTTCTGAAAGGAGTTGGCAGATAGGGGCCGGAAAAAAGGTTTCTAGAAGGAGTTGGGAGAGGGGGGGGGCTGTACAGTCGATGTTTCTGGAAGGAGTTGGAAGAGAAATCTAGCGAAACGAAGTTACAGGAAGGAGTTATTACGAGAAAGGGAGCGAAAAGGTTAAACGGAAGTTGTAGAGAAAGGGGGCCGAAAAGGGGTTGCTAGAAGGAGTTGGCAGAGAGAGGGATACGGAAAATGTTTTTAAAATCATGACGGAATTATTTCCAAAGGAAAGCAAAGAACACGTTTGGGTTGACTTCAGTTGAATTCGTTTGGGTGTTAAACCAACACAAACGCCAACGGCAGACGATGAATTAATGCGCCGTTCTTGGTCTACTGACATCAGCTTTTGTTTCAATAAACACAAACTTTTTTTAAATCCACAGATGCTTTACTCTGTTTTCTTGTTTTTCGTCTACCTGTGTCACATATTATATTACGACACTACACTGAAAATATTTCGACATGTTTTTCTTTGAAGGTGTTTTATTTTTTTATTTTTTTCTCTTTTTGTTTGTTTGTTTATTTTTGTTACAAGAGTCAGGTTTTATTTCTCTGCATCTCTAACTACACACACACACAAAATACACCCCCACACACACATACCTACACATCAATGTACCTACATACAAACACAGACATACACACTACATACGCACACACAAGTGGAAGATGTACGTACACGTAATCGGAATTTCATTATGTTTATTGGCTTGAAACCAATGCGCATTGGACCATAACTCCACAACAGAAAGTGAATGACCGCGAGATTTTGTTACAGAAAGCAACCCAATGACGACAGTTTCCGGGGGCAGTGAAATGCAGGTCTAGTAACTTTTTTGTTGAAGGGATGGAAACACGGGCAAACACAAGGACAACCTAAACCAGTAATGATATCGCCATAGTAAAAATTGTGCAAAGAGACGATAATTATTAATTTTGCGAAGTGTTAAATACATAATGAGTGAGGTCTCAAGATTGTCTGCTTAAAAAAAGAGAAGAAGAAAAAACAACTTGTCCAATGTTTAAAAAAGAAAAATAGCTGAACAGAATTTTAACAGAATACATTTTCGAATTTATACCCAAGCGATTTTCCTCGACTGCTTTGAATAGTAATGGAATTTGCACATGAAGTCTAATAGGAACAGAGTCGAGAGACACATTTGAGTAGTTGATTGCTTGGATCAAATCTTTGGGCACCAATAAAACCGAACCCTTGGGAAAGACGCTTCACACGCGTCGCCCCCCACTAGACCAGGGTCGCAACAATCGACAAGCTAACTAGCTCATTGGGGACCCATAGGTCGTGGGTTTGATTCTATTGGTGCCCAAAAAGAGGTATTACACCCTTCTTTTCCAAGTCTATTCCTTTGTATTAGAAACAGGGATGAGCCTGCGATCCCTTCCAATAAATTATTTCACGTCCGTATTCATCCCTTTCGACAAGCCCCTTGTTGAATCGGTTTGGTTCACATGACTGCTAATGCCAATATTGTTTGGGCCTTTGAATATGAGCGTATTACTTCTTTGATAACACCTTGTAGCCCAGCCATAATGGCCTTGAACAGCACTTAGCAAGATCAAAGAGCAGTATTGACTTGCACCAGCCCAGTGAATAAACAATTGTTAACAAGATTAAAAGAAAAAAGTTCAACTAAGCATAAAATAGAAAAAGTTGTATTTACATCACTGTGGAGCATTAGGTAATTGTTTTGCAGAGATTGTTTTTCCTTTAACGATTTTTTTTTAACTTCACGAAAACTTGACAAATTTTTAATGTAATATTCATAGAATTACTTAACAAGATCGCAAATATCTGGTAATAGTACTAAGCTATAATAGCACTTGAAGTTAAATCTTTTTAACTTAACAAGATCAAAAGTAGTGTTCAACTGAAGACAACACCCATTGAATAAGCTACAGTTAACAAGATCCATAAAATGCGGTCTCAATGCAGTATATGGCTTATCTACTTAGTTTTTTTTATGGTAAGACGTAAGAAAATAGTGTGTTCGTTTATACCTATGACTTGGCTTTAAATCAAATTGACTTAACAAGATCTAGAAACAGTGTTGTTGTCGAGTCATAAAGCCCTCTGAATAAAGGTAAAAAGTGAGCAAGAAAAAGCAGTGTTCAACTAAGCAGATCATTGGCCTTGAATAAACTTTAATAACAAGATCAAAAGTATTCAACTATTGGAGCCTATTGGCCTTGAATTTTTTTACTTAAAAAGATTATTTTTATATTTGTGACTTTTTGAATTGGCAAGTCTAAGAAAACGGTGTTCTTACATGATCGATCATGTATTTTTTTTTTTTAGTGACCCAGATCTCAGATAATAACGGGTCACATTTGACTATGAACACATTCATATATTGAATAGTATCATTAACTTTTTTCCTGGGATATAGTCTGACCAAAATAAATATTCTTCAATGTGATTGAAAAAAATTCTATTAATTTGTTGTTGTATCATTGTGAATATTTTTAGAACATATTTTAATGGCAATGAGCTTTTTGCCGACGTACTTAAATAGTGATGTTTATCAAATATCTCGGAAACGCTTAACGTTATCGCTGGGGTTTCAATGACACTGTAAGTGTTGCAGTGTGGTTTCAGGCAGACAGATCTAAATCTACGAGTCAAAATGGAGAAGTGATATCAATCAGTGCGTGATAGTATCATAATTCATATGAGATCGTTTAACAGAATATCACATTATAATAATGTTATTTAAAATATGA
>JAXRKP010001656.1:0-30000 GCA_037039925.1 Doris montereyensis
ATGACGTCCTTTTTATCGTCCGTCTCCAGTGGGATTAGAGGCCGAGCCACCTACCTGGATTAGGTGTGAGGGGTTTTAGTGTTAGCCGAAAAACCCAACTCGAAACACGTTTCAAACCTGTCAAGGCACGAACTCACGACCTTTTGGTTAAAGAGTAGATATTTTATCTCTGGACTACCGAGTCCTCACCCGAGGGAGAAAAAAGTTGAAAAGAGGAAGAAAAAGAAAAAAAGAAGAAGAAGAAGAAGAAGAAAACAGACATCTGATCTAGAAAACGCGAGCGTTGTAACTTACACTGATATGCTCGATATTTAAATTGATAATGGAAATATAAGAACAATTGTCAGTAGAAATATATCCAAACAAAATGCCTTTAAATTTAAAGACTGTATACTGCCTTTACAGTATTGTTAAACTTTACGTCTCACGTCCTTCATTTCACCATTTATTTATGGTTAAAAATTGATAAATATCGTGTCTCATTTGAGAAAATAAATATTTTCATGCTTCATCATCTACCATGTCGTAAGTTAAAGAAGGAAAATAAATAAAACATTAAAGCAGAATCAAACAGCAACAAGAAATGACTGCATTAAGTCAAATGCAAACCAAAGACCAGTTAATTAGACCTACGTAGGTTTTAAAAATGGTCTCTGTGAAAACTGTACGGCATAAACACCTACCAGTGGGGGTATTATTCACTCTGAAGGTGTAGCAGTTAACTTCAAAGAATGCCACTGACAGTTCAACCACGGGAATGATTCTTTTCTATTGAAAGGTTGACACTCATCTGCTTTTAAAAGTAATACCATTGCCAAACAATACGTGTCTAAGATTATGCTTTCCTAGGACCTACGGTATACTTATAGTGTATAATCAGCACATGCTTAATCACACGTCTCCTATTGAGTACCGGGAAGATCTCCGAAAGATATATTATAATGCACACTAAAACCACGCTATCCTGTCCAAGGTTTCGTTTCGGAAAAGCTACATCTATATCTAGATATAATGTCCTAAAACGGATATCAACCAGAACAAAATAGATCTAAGCCGATACCGACATCGAGTACAAATGTGATCCACTTTCTTTTACGTTGTTAAACCGTAAAATTACCCAAAATGATTTGAGCAGAGCCAACAAATTTCGCAGTTACCTTGACAGCAATACGGTACGGGATTTCCCGCAATGAATATTGGCTCGTCACGTTGTCTTTACTGCTCTCATATTTTTTTTACGCAATCCCGTATTTGTATCATATTTATTTAGAATATATCCGTATTTCTGTGTGCCGTGTTTTGTTTGTCTGTCCGTCGGTTTGTGGTCGTGTATGATCTCATTATTTGTTTGTATGCGTTCTCTATATTATATCAATCTTTAAAGGGCAGAAAGTGTGCTAAACATGGATCTTTGTTTTTCTTTCATCTGAAATGTTTGGTAGTATTCTGATTCAGCATTAATATCAAGTTATTCTTCTCATCTGTTGATGTAATCGGTTACTTCTTTTTATATTATTATTCTGTCGTTGATTTCCCTAGTGTTCTGTTTCCAATCGAGTATTATCGAAAAATCCTCTCCCCACACTGATTCGACAAAAAATATAGTCGAATTTCAATGTTATTATGTTGATTAGTTCATCTGTCTATCTATGTAACATATCCATTACTCGCTGTCAATCTAGTGCCTATACTTATCAATAGGTTCCCCTCCTCGTTGGTGTCTCTATAACCAACTTATCTAACTCCGCTTGGTGCTTATCAATCTCGTTGGTGTCTCTATAAATCCAACTTATCTATGTAACATATCCAGCTAGTTCGCTGCCAAGCTAGTGCCTATGCTTATCAATATGTCTCTCCGTTGGTGTCTCTATAAATCCAACTATCTATGTAACATATCCAGCTAGTTCGCTGCCAAGCTAGTGCCTATGCTTATCAATATGTCTCTCCGTTGGTGTATCTATAAATCCAACTATCTATGTAACATATCCAGCTAGCTCGCTGTAAATCTAGTAACCTATACTATCAATACGTTCTCCGTTGGTGTATCTATAAATTTAAACTATCTATGTAACATATCCAGCTAGCTCGTTGCCAATTTCATCTTGCTATTTCCTCCTCATTCATTCTGAGCCTGAGATCACAGGGCAAATTGCAATGCAACTAACAACACATCTTTAATTATATATTCACCTATCTATTTATAATTATGCATGTTTCGCTCTATTTTTATGTATATATATATATATATATATATACACATATATATATATATATTATATATATATATATATATATTATATATATATATATATATATATATATATATATATATATATATAATATAATATATATATATATATATATATATATATATATACCATGTACACCACATATACATATGTCGTATGTATGTATGTATGTATGTATGTATGTATGTATGTATGTATGTATGTATGTATGTATGTATGTATGTATGCATCATATATGTTATGTATGTATGTAGTATGTATTTATGTGTAACGGTATGATGGTGATGAGTGATGAAGATGATGGAAATATGACATATACAACGATGTAGTAGAGAGACTCACTTGTGGCTGCATTAGCTCACACTTCGCAGAGCCCATGACAAACCGATCAATTCCAACGATTGGTGTGGTGGTTAAGTATTCCTTATACTTATACATGTATAATACTATCAACGACGATCTCCAACGGAGATCTAGACTAATATCGTAATAATAACAATGACAAAGAAATACATGTATTACTACTATGACTACGCAGTCACTGGCCGGTGATCTCGGTATCATCTCTGGCCCAGCCCATGTCAAGGATTCCCGTGGATTCCAGCACTCTGGTGAGACCTAGAGCTGTCGCTCATGCTAACTTACACTTTTTATAGGCCTCGCGCGGGCGTCCTGGAGGACAACGACGAGACGTACACGAGGAATCGATAGAAACAAAAATTCTGGCCACCATCAGGATTGAACCCGCGATCTCACTCTGTTTCGGTACCCATCGCCTCGCCATATGAAAAGAAAACGTGCTACCATACCAACCGAATTAACTACACTTTCTGATTAGAGAGTAGTTAGCTCGGTTGGTAGCACGCTTTCTTTTCATGGCGAGGCGATGGAGGCCGTAGCAGAGGTAGCTGGTTGAATCCCCTTGGTGGCCAATATTTTTTTTCTGCCCACTCCTTGTGTTTGTCTTGTCTTTGTTCCTATGGCGCTTTAATATTGTTTCATTGGATTTCTTTCGCTGTAGAAAATAGAGGCACCGGCGGTCTGGGGGGGGGGGGGGGGGGGGGGCATAATATTATGAAATCAGAAAGAAGAAAATATTGAAATAAAAGTTGTCATATCTTATAAATCTTAAATGTATCCTTCCAAGTATTGTAGCTTATTGTCATGAACTTGTGACCAACGCTTTAAATCGTCCTTAAGTTTCATGGTTACGAATAAATGATTGTCGCCCTTACACTGTCAAAAGGAGAGAAAAAAGTCCCCGCATTGTGTCCTTTCATCCAGGGGACTTGGTGCCCCAAAGGCGAGGTGTCGGCCTCTCAACCCAAAGATTATAGGTTCAAGCCCCACCAACGATTGAAAACTTTTCGCGAGTTTTTTTCAAGTAAAATCTACCTCCCTAGTCCCATCAGACACGGACGATAAAAAAGGAAGTCCCGTGTGCAGGTCACAACACTCTGTGCAGGTTAAATGATCCCTTTGCTATTTACAGGGCAGTCCGGGCAAAATTAAAAATTCTACCTAAAACCCCGAGATCACCCCAGTTGTTGATGTGGGTAAATCAAATTAAATAAAAGAAACTCTCCAAGTTTGATCATTACAACGATGTTTGGAGAAGAAGAAAAAAAATTATTGTCACCCTTACATTGTCAAAATGACAAATTAATAAAAGTTCCCACATTGTGTCCTATCATCCAAACCAGATGTACCTCACGTACTATTGAGGAATGCAAGTGTCCAACCTGCTATGACGAGAGACCAGCTGTCCAGGCAGAATTCGCCAAGTGGCAGCCCGATGACCAGTTCTGCGATGTGCGCTACTTTACCAAAACGCAAGCTTGCGATGTCCTGCCGAGGCTCCGACATCGTTTTTATAGGCGATTCCTTCCATACGACACGTATTCGCGGCTTTTGGCAATTGTTCTGACTGGGAACACACAGGATGGTGCACTTAAACAATCTATAGCCCACTGTAAGTAAAGTAGAGAAACCGATCACATGCATTCATTTCTTGTAAAAAAACAACTCAACTCGAATGTAACACAAATACTTAAATGAGTAGTCATCTAGATAAGGACTCTTCAAAATATACAATGCATCGGCGTCAATGATCTCTCGACTGTTAAAGGTAGGCACCATATTTAAACATTGGTAATTTAATAAACAGCTGAAATAAAGTTTATCGATATGTAGTTGTGTCCTTGTGAATCTTTATCTAGCGTTTCTTTCTTTTGTTCTTTTTGACGTTCCCACTCTACCTTTCGGTGTGCGTCTTCAGATGCCTGAGATGATCTTTCTCCAGGAAGCCAGTTCCTGGCATTTTCTCGTTTCCTTCCAAAGAGTTAAATTCTATGCTTCAATGTTCTTTTATATCTTTTCCAACTTTCTCCGAGGTCTTCCTTTAGTCTTTACCTTGGGATTTAGCACAGTGTACTGATTTGGCTATTCTATTGTCATTCATTTCTGTTTACATGCCCAAACCATCTCAGTTGATTTATTTCTATCTTAGTTTTTATGCCATCTGCTTGGTTTGATCTCTTATTGTTGTGTTTGATTTTGCATCTTTTAGTTTTCCTACTACTCTTTTTAGATATTTCATTTCAGCTGCCTGTACTCTACTGTATTCTCTACTGTTTAAGGTCCAGGTTTCGCTGCCATAGAGGAGAGTAGGACAATAAACTGTGTTGTATACTGCCATTTTGGTTTTTGATGACAATTCTTGTTTACCTACAAATGCCTTTCCTAGATGGTTATATATTGTCATTGCCTTTTGGATTCTCTGAGCACCATCTCTAGCTGATTTCTTCTTAGTTTTCCTCTGAGTTAATCATTACTCTTTTTTTATTTAGATGTGAACTTGTTCTAAATGTTGCTAATTTCAGATTTTGTGTTTTTTCTTTCCTTTTTTTCCAAACAGAACGATTAAATCATTTTCCAAACGACAAATGAAAACATTGATACATGTACTGGTTTGATTTTCCACATACCTACATTCATTTTCTTCATTTTTGAGGATGCCTTTGCGACTGAATCCATAATGTGATAAACAAAAAAGACTTAGGATACAACCCTGTCTTACTCCTATATCTACATCAAATTCTTCAGATATGTTCCCAGCTACTCACTGCACATGTTGGTTTATTTTAAAACTTTTAATGCCTTCTATTAAATTTTGCTCTACATTGTGTTCTTTAAGGAATGCCATAGTTTGTCCTCTCACAGTGTCAAATGCCTTTTATAAGTCAATAAAAACAGATGCAAATGAACAGGTGCAAGTCAATGTTTCTTCAAGGAATTTTTCTATTATTTGTCTAATTGTAAATATGTGGTCTTGTACACTACTTCCTAGGTCTAAATCCACTCTGATGTTCTTCAATCTGATCCTCTACTTTTTCCTTAGTCTCATTTCCAATATCCTGGCATACACTTTTTCTGGTACGCTAAGTAGTGATATCCCTCTATAGTTTGAGCATTCCATACTTGATTCTTTCTTTATGTAATTGGTACTGCTGTTCGCTATTTCCAGTCGTCTGGCACCTGTTTTAACTTCCATGCTTGTTGGCATATTGCATGTAGTAGTCTGTCTGCCTCTCTCCATGGTTTTTATCATTTCTGGATGTCTTATCCTCTCCTGTGGCTTTTCTAATTTCCACTTTTCTTATAGCTGTTTGGATTTCTTTTCCATTGATATATTCTATATCTTCAGCTGTCTCATCTGATTATTGTTACTCTTACTAATTCTTTTTCTTTACTCCTTGTTTCATATGTTCTTGAGGGATTACATAATTGTTGAAAATATTTTCTCCGTGTTTCCATGATTTCGCTATCTTCATTCATTATTCCTCCTTTGGCGTTCTTAATGTCTTATTGGGCATGCTTGGTCTTTTTCATGGCTCTTCATTTCTCCTAGAACAGCTTTTGGTTTCCTTGATAGCTTTCTTGAAGTCTTTGTCCAAATTCTTCCACTGTTCCTGTTTTGCGTTTCTCACTTCCTCTTTGAGTACAGTTTTGTTATTCATTTAATCTATCCTATCCTCTGGTCTCGTTGTTTGCAAGTATTTCTTACAGTCATCCTTCTTTTCTTTGATCTTGGTTTTGACATTTTCATTCCACCATGCTGTTCTTTTCCTATCTCCTTTAATTTATTTCCTACCAGACCTCTTCAGTATAGCTGAGGAGTGTTTCTTTAATTTATATATTTTGCCACTTTCCTTCTATTGTGCTATCATTCAGATCCATCTGCCTTTCATTGATACAACTTTTATCCTAGATTAATTTATATCTGTTTTAATATTGGTTTATTTAGTTCTTCTATTTTGAGTTTAGTAGCTTTCTTCTTTCCTTTTCTGTTTGTTTTCTTCAGTTAATAATCTCATGAGTCATTTTGGCAATCACTGGGTGATGATATTAAATATTTCTACTCTTCCGTTTACTCTTGCATCCAATTTTCCTGTAAAAAAAGGAGTTGCTAACTATTATGTAGTCTATCATTGACATTTTACACCTGTTTTCGTTTACTCTTGTATATTTGTGGATATCTTTATGAGGAAAAAAGGTGTTTGCTATTTTCATGTTATTCTTTAGGCAAACGTCTATTAGTCTCTCTGCATTTGGAGAAGTTGTTGTCTCTCCTTCTTTACTTATTACTCCTCCTGACGTTTCTATATATTGTTGCCTACTCTAGCGTTTAAATCTCATAAAACCATTAGTTCCTATTTGTGTTTAAGATTCTCTGCAGCTATTTGTAAATCGTTTTCGAGGATTATCTTTTTCTTCTTTAGTTGCGTCTTTGTTTGGTCCATAAGCTATTAATGATTTAATTTCTCTTCCTTTTGGTTTAACATTTGCCTCTAATAGTCGTGGGCTTATAAATTTCCAACTTTCTCGTAGCTTTTCATGCCTTTTATGCACTAGGAGGCCTACTCTTGCTCATGCCCTATCTTTGATATCTACTACTGAAAAGATTAAAATATGATTCGGTCCTACATTTTCTATTCCTTGTCCTTTTTTCTTTATTTCTGTAATGGCCAAAAATATCTACTTTGAATTTTTCCATTTCTTCAGCTAATTCTAACTCTTTTCCATTTATTGCCCTAACATTCCATGTTCCAAAAACCACAGTCCGTGTTCGTTTCCATGTTCGTCGTTGAAAGGTCAAGTCAGGTACATTACATTTATTTCTCTGATTCAGTTTGGTTTTGGATAAGCAGGGGATTAGCCCAATGTATCCAATGTAGATGGTGGGGGGGGGGGGGGCTGCCACCTTGAGACCCCCTTCCAGGCCTTATTATTTTCTGTCAGGGTTAACTCCTTTAGCCTTTAGTCATTCAAGACCAGCCTGCAAGGCAGTAGGTTGTTTTCTTTCAGGGTTAAGTCCCTTAGCCTTGGTCAGTCAAGCCTGCCTGCAAGGCAGGAGACTCGTGGAGGGCGGGATCATCTACTCCCCGTTCAGGTACTTACCTGTCCACTGCCCGGTTTTCTAGCGTAAGGGATGCATTTCCAATAAGGTGCACTATACGGTACATGTAGTACCCCCCCCCCCCCCCAAAAAAAAAAAAAGAAGAAAAAAAAAAGGTGGAAAGAAAGAAGTAAAAAAGAAAGATATCGAAAAAAATGGGGAAAAAATCAGGCAAAGAAATATTCCAAATTAAAGACAAGAGAATCAATTCAGCAAATCAGGTTCTACAGAGAAACGAAAGCTTGATCTTTTCATTAATTTAAACATTTTAGTTATCCACGTCATACATGTGCTATAAAATAGCAATAACATTATTTCATTAATGTGTTTTTTTAACTTTTTAAAAAAAAAGTCATGTTTTCAAATTTCACGATAGGAGCGTGGAAAGTGGAACACTCCATGTTATAATAGCCATTTGTCATCATAATTTATATAATTACAATTTACAATTGCAGATAAAATTGTAGTTGTTGACAAGCGGAAACTCGAAGTCGCAATTCTTTGTCAAGAACAAACAAACAAAACAAAGAAATAAAAAAACAAAAAGAAGAAAACAGTAATAAGAGTCAAAGAGGAAAAAGAATTTGCAGGTCACACCACTTACTACCTACGTACGTAATTTATACAACAATACGCTTTCGTACCACTAGCTATAAAGGTTAAAATAAATCTTAGAATGCTAATTGACTGATGCGTCAATGATTAAAAAACCCCCACACACAACGGATATCATAGTATCGCCCAAAGACACCATGCCATACATTTTAACGCTGATCCTTATATATACATAGTTTCCATTACAGCTTTAAATAAGAATGTTGACAGATCTCTAAATTTTGATATTTTCGTTGGCTACAAAGGGAAGCGACCCACTAAATTGTATATATATTTTTTTTTAATTTTTTAATTTTTCTTCCGGATTTAACACTTTTTTTTGTACAAATTTCTTTCCAATTAAGCAACAACAAAAAAATACCAGTTAATTAGGAAGTTCCATAGGCAATGTGGTGCTTGTTTATCAACGGCCAAATTTTGAAAAAAAATGCGAGGTGACAGTGGAAGACGATTAGATAATTACACCATTAAGGTTTACAAGTTGTGCCTATGTTGATTCTTCTATCAGCCAACGGCAATTTTGAAAAATATATAATTACATTCAAGTTGGTGTACAGAAGGGGTGCATACTTTTTATTATGAGGTATAAATGTATAAATAGGTCTTTCATCTGCTATCAATATGAACTGAATTTAAGATTTTCTTTGAATAGAGAAAACCAGCTCTTTTAATACATTCTGAAGTAATGAAAAGTAACATTATATACTATTATATCCCATTTTCTTTAAGACCAACACCAAGTTTGTTTTTAACATTAATGTAAATAACATTATATCCGATTGTCTTCCAGACCAACACAAAGTTTGTCTTAAATAACATTATATAACATTATCCGATCGTCTTCCAGACCAACACCAAGTTTGTCTTAAAGTACCATTATATAACATTATATCCGATCGTCTTCAGACCAACACCAAGTTTGTTTAAAAGTACCATTATATAACATTATATCCGATTGTCTTCCAGACCAACACCAAGTTTGTTTTAAAAAGTACCATTATGACTGGACATTATATCCGATTGTCTTGGACGACCAAGTTTGGCATTATATCCGATTGTCTTCCAGACCAACACCAAGTTTGTCTTGGGTGCATCAGGTGACTGGACTCACCTGCAGAGATTTGTTGGACGAGGACCGCCAGCTCTGCAATGGAACTGTTCGGGTAGCGAGCGTATAATGAGAATATTTTAAGTAACAATTTAAATCAGTGTCATGGAAACTCCATTTGAGTGTTTCTGGTAGTTCTGCTTATTTTTTTCATCGGTTAAAGGCTTCAATAGAAGTAACATAAAAAATATACATGTACTGTTTTTATGGAATTAATTGAAAGGCTGTGGTGAAAAATTAGATGGTATCGATTTACGCCAATGTAAATAGGAAAACAAGGGATCTTACAAAAAGATATAGAAAAGATAAAGATAGATTTATAGTCCGTATTCCCGCACAAGTGCAGGCTCACCGTCTGCACATCATTTATCCCCCAGCAGGCCATTTCATGTAAAGTCCTTTCTCAACTCTGGGGGAGCATACAGTACACAAGTCTGTAAGACTTTTCGTACTACCACTCTGACATGATCTTTCTCTACCTATATCTGGGTACTCATCACATATGAGTCAAGTGAGGAAGTAGAGTGAAGTACCTTTCCTAAGAGTACAACATTGTGAGGGGAAAAACCCCGTGTGTGCCAACCGTAGGGCTTGAATCAGTGTCGTCGTGATTATAAGCTCACAGCTCTACTGTTCAACTACAACGCTCCATCAACCCTATCTTTAATTACTGAAGATACAGCTTCTTATGACAGAATATATTGTTAAACGCATATAATGAATAGAATAACACATCATCTAAAAATGTCCATTCGATAAGTAAGAGTTTGATTTTTGTTTTGTTTTTTTAATTCAGGTGTTCTGTTTGCATTTCAGATCAGATACTCGCAAGTGTTCCCATCGCGTGACCTACCTTCAACCATTCCTTTTCTGAAATCTTTACACCAAGGCAATAAATCTCTTATGGTTTTAGGATTTGGAATTCACGATGACTTCAAAGTAGAAACCGTGATGAAAAACTTCCTTCTACCTTTCATGAATATTCATCAATGGATTAACATGCATCCGACTCAAATCAGTGAAATAGCCCATAGCCTATTGAACTATGGCGCCCCCATTATCAATATTTAACAAGCCGTTCATGAATTATGAAGGGAGACATATGGACAAGATGCTTCAAGGGCTAGGCTTCAACAAATCTGCAATCGCCGAACTGAACAGAAAATACTGGAATCAGTTTTCATCTTCAAACAAGATGATAAATTGGTGTTCAACCCAATTCCAGCGCATGCGCATGGTGTGAAGTCATCCCCTCAGCTTTTGTGGATCGGAGTACATGCGCCAGGCGTACTTAAATCAACTTCGTTCGTCAGGCAGACGTATGATGGTGTAAAATATTATAATGAAAAAATTTACCAGTTTTTGAAGACCTGGAGAGTGCCTTACTTGGACACATTGGAATTCTCTAAAGGGGCTGTTAGTTACGATGGAACACATTATGGCTGGGGAGTTAATATGCTTAAAGTTCACATGATTCTTACTTATCTTGAAAAGCAGAAAAAACTCTAAGAAGATGTGGGAATCTTGATGATGGGAGTGGGGTAGTGTTGTAGCGGAAGCCAGTGGGAGGGTGGATATGGGGAAGGGGAGGGAGAGGCTGGGGAGTGAGTGTTGAGGGAAAGCTGGAGAAACTGTTTTAATCTCTTATACAAGATTTATAGATGTGAAAACTCTGTGATAGAAGGCGCAAAAACATGCCTCCATACCCAATGATTCTCACAAGGGACCGTGTTGTAGCGGAAGCCAATGGAAGGGTAGAGATGGGGGGGGGAGAGGCTGGAGAGGAAGTGTTGAGTGCAAGCAGGAGAATCTGTTTTGGTCTCTTATACAAGATTTATAGATGTGAAAACTTTGTGATAGAAAGCGAAAACCATGCCTCCATACCGAATGATTCTCACAATTTTATTCCAACATTCCTTCTTGATATATTATCCTAAACAAAAAAGGACATTGATTGTTGCAATTCCCATTATTCCTATTGTAAAAAGTTCATTAACATCATCATTAGATCTCAAAGTAAAGAATGAAGTGATCAATTTTTTTGTCACTATTACTACAGATGTATTAAAAAGTATGGAAAAGTATGATTTTACGAGTTTGTGATACATAATTCCCTATCATTCCTTCTTGTACTTGACTCTATATAACACCTATTGTTTAAACAAAAAATTGTAATCCTTAAAGATATCCATAACTGAAATATTTGTTGCTGGAATCGCACGCAATGTGAATGGAAGCTAGTGTATCTATGCGGATGACTTGAGGACCAGTTGGGTGGGCAGATCTTTGAATGACTTTGTGAACTGAGGAGGGCCGTTTCACACCGCGTCCGGGAAAAATCATGAATGGATCAAAGTCTTTGAATCATCCAGAATTGTGTCTATCGTGCACATGAATGCATTTCAGGTGGTGGATGGCATATTACTATCGAGCATATTATTATTATGTTAGAGGTGACTGCTCCTTTGGGAAACTTTATAAAGCTTTTACATAGTCAATCCACATACTTTGTCCACGTTTTGTGAAATTCTAGTTGTGCTACCATTTGCGCTTTGGTTTTAATTGATAATTTTAAGGATAACAGTTTTTAAAAAGAAACTTGGTATGTATCTATGTACATGTATGCCGTATAATATAAGTTATAAGTGGCTACTCATGATGAATCTGCTTTAATCAAACTAACTTGCCTCCAGTAAGAGGAAATGCAATGGCACAGCAACAAACAAACAAACAAAATTGTGTAAGGGGTCACGTGGGAGCATATCTTCACCACACAGTTGATGTTGTGAAAGTGAAATAATGCAATATATTGATTTAAAACTTTAAGGTTATAATCTGGTGAAACTCGTTTTTTTAGAACAATTACATGTATATCAAAAATCACCATTCAACCATTACTATCGAATTGTAGAGACTTCTGAAGGCATCGAGTCTTTGATCTATAATATGTATTATATGTAGGCCATTGTAGCAGGTTCAATCACTGCTATAGAACTAAAGAGACTGCTGAAGATATTAAGTCCATATAACATGTATTACTCGTATGGTATATACGCCATGTCAGGAGTTTCAATCATCGCTATACATTTATATAGACTGTTCAAGACATTCAGTTTAAGAATGTTATTGAAATGAAAGCAATGACATAAGATAATATGAAAGCCCCATAGAAAAAAGATGAGACAAATACAAGGAATAGACAGAAAAAAAAATCCTGGCCACCATGGGGATCGAACCCGCGACCTCTACGTCGGCATCCATCGCCTCACTATGAAAAGAAAGCGTGACTGCTACCAACTGAGCTAACTACGCTCCCAAATTGATTGAAATGAAAGTAAGCCATGTCAGCAGTTTTAATCATTGCTATATAACTATACAGACTTTTGAAGGCATTAAGTTTACATGTCATTGTGTTGTAAGTACACCATATCAGTAGGTGCAATCATTGCTACACAACCATACAGACTGTTGATGACTCTCAGTTTACAAATGCCGTTGTAATGTAAGTACGCCATATCAGCAATTTTAATCATTGCTATAGGTTTATATAGACTGTTGATAGCATTCGGTTTACGAATGTCGTTGTAATGTCAGAACACCATATCAGCAATTTTAATCATTGCTATAGGTTTATATAGACTGTTGATGACTTTCAGTTTACGAATGTCGTTGTAATGTCAGAACGCCATATCAGCAATTTTAATCATTGCTATAGGTTTATATAGACTGTTGATGACTTTCAGTTTACGAATGTCGTTGTAATGTCAGAACGCCATATCAGCATTTTTAATCATTGCTATAGGTTTATACAGACTGTTGATAGCATTCGGTTTACGAATGTCGTTGTAATGTCAGAATATCATCATTTTTAATCATTGCTATAGGTTTATACAGACTGTTGATAGCATTCGGTTTACGAATGTCGTTGTAATGTCAGAACACCATATCATCAATTTTAATCATTGCTATAGGTTTATATAGACTGTTGATAGCATTCGGTTTACGAATGTCGTTGTAATGTCTGAACGTCATATCAGCAGTTTCAATAATTGCTATAGTTTATATAAACATTCGGTTTACGAATGTCGTTATATAAATTGAAGACATTCATTTTACGAATGTTGTGTTAATGTCAGAACGCCATATCTGACCGGATGATGTCAATCAAGTTGAATTGAAATGAAGATAAAGCTGAAGTAATTTTTTTTTGGCACTAAATTTTAAAATAAAGAGCCTAACAATTCCCACTACCACGATATGTGGTATAAACATTCCAGTAAAGAGGAGAGTTAAACACCTCGGCGTCATTTTTATTCAGTTCTCTCAATGGAGCATCGTATTTCCCACCTTAGAAAATCATGTTATTCTAAATTACGCAAAATTGATTATATTAGTATCATTAAGCCCTTATCACAGAAAGTGCAGCAAATAAATTAACATGTTCATTTGTCATATCTAGAATTGATTATAAAATCGTATAAATAAATCACAGCAAGTCCAAAATGGTGCAGCACGTTCAGTTAAAAAAAAAAAAAAGACCGACCATATCACATCAACACTGAAAGAAATACTCTGGATGCCAGTGAAATATCGTATCAGATATAAGATTGCGACTTTGATCTATCAATGTCTTCATGATCCATACTTTCCTGTCTATCTTAAAGTTAAAGACCTCATTTCGTATAGAGTGTCAGCTAGACAACTCTGACCCAGTAGCTCCGTGGCACCCTTTCTTCAACCAAAGACAAGTCTAAAAATCATACGGGGACATATCATTTTCATAATATGGTCCATTGCTGTGGAATGGTCTGCCTGACAGTCTTAAGGGAATGAACTCTTTAAGCTCATTCAAGTCGTCCCTCAAAACTTATCTTTTATTGAATGTTTCAAATAATGCTTTCACACTATCTTATCACTCTTATGACAATACCTCTTTTAATGAGATTTTAAACCTCACATGCTATTCATCTGTTCACATTTTATTGTCATTTCTACTGTATTTTTCAATTTTCAATTGTATTTATCCGGGCAGTGGACAGGTAAGCACCTGTACGGGGAGTAGATAATCCCGCCCTCCACGAGTCTCCTGCTGCCTTGCAGGCAGGTCTCGGCTGACCAAAGGCTAAGGGCGTTAACCCTGAAAGAAAACAACCTGCTGCCTTACAGGCCGATCTTGACTGACCAAAGGCTAAGGGAGTTAACCCTGACAGAAAATGACAACCTGTTGCCTTGCAGGCTGGTCTTGAATGACTAAAGGCTAAGGGAGTTAACCCTGAAAGAAAATAACAAGGCCTGGCAGGGGGCCTCAAGATAGCAGCCCCACCATCTACCTAGGGTATAGTGGGCTAATCCCCTACTTATCCAAAACAACCTGATTCAAAGTAATATATACAATGATATACCCGGCTTGAACTTTCGAAGACGGCTCTGGAAAAGAACACGGACTGTGATTTTTGGAACATGGAATGTTAGGGCAATTAGAATTAGCTGAAGAAATGGAAAAATTCAAAGTAGACATTTTGGCTATTACAGAAACAAAGAAAAAAGGACGAGGAATAGAAATGTAGGACCAAATCATATTTTTATCTTCTCAGGAGTAGATGTCAAAGATAGAGCTAGAGCAGGAGTAGGTCTCCTAATGCATAAAAGGCAAGAAATGCTACTAGAAAGTTGGAAATTTGTAAGCCCACGGCTATTAGAGGTAAATATTAAACCAAAAGGAAAAGAAATTAAACTATTAATAGCTTATGGACCAAACGAAGATGCCACCAAAGAAGAAAAAGATGTCTTCGAAAATGATTTACCAATAGCTGCAGAGAATCTCAAACTCAAACAGGAATTAATGGTTTTAGGAGATTTAAACGCTAGAGTATGCAACAATGTAGAAACATCAGGAGGATTAATAGGTAAAGAAGGAGAGACAACAACTTCTCCAAATGGAGAGAGACTAATAGATTTTTGCCTAAAGAATAACACGAAATTAGCTAACACATTTTTTCCTCATAAAGATATCCACAAATATACAATAAATGAAGACAGATGTGAAAAGTCAATGATAGACTACATAATAGTTAGCAGCTCCTTCTTTTACAGTACATACTACAATGGATGCTAGAGTAAGCAGAGGAGCTGAAATATTTAGTGATCATCACCTAGTGATAGCCAAAATGAGATTATTAAAGGAAAGAGAAGAAAGCTAACAAACTCAAAATAGAAGAACTAAATAAACCAATAGTAAAACAGATGTACCAATCCAGGATAAAAAGATCTATCAGTGAAAGGTAGATGGATCTGAAGGAAAGCACAATAGAAGAAAAGTGGCAAATATATAAAGAAACACTCCTCAGTTGTACTGAAGAGGTCTGTGGTAAGAAACAAATTAAAAGAGATGGGAAAAGGACAGCATGGTGGAATGGTCAAAGAAAAGAAAGATGCTGGAAGTTTACAAACAAAGAGACCAGATGATAGGATTTATTACGGAGCAAAAGAAGTAGCAAAGAGGAATAGAAAAAAAACAGGAACTGACAAAGACTTCAAGAAAGCTATCAAGAAATCAAAAGCTGTTCTGGGGAGCAATGAAGAGCATAAGAAAAACCAAAGCATGCCCAATACGACAAATTAAGAACGCCAAGGAGAAATAATGAAAGGAGACAACGAAATCATGGAAGCGTGGAGAAAGAATTTTCAACAATTACATAATCCCTCCAGAACATATGAAACAAGGAATACAGATCACTTATTTAGAGTAACAAGTAATGGAGATGAGACAACCGAAGATGTAGTTATCTCAATGGAAGAATTTCAAACAGCTATAAGAAAAGTGAAATTAGGAAAAGTCCCAGGAGCAGATCAAGTTTATCCAGAAATGATTAAAAAACAAGGAGAGGGCCAGACAAACTGCTACATGCAATATGTCAACAAGCATGGAAGTCCAAACAGGTGCCAGACGACTGGAAAAATGGAACGGTAGTACCAATACACAAGAAAGGATCAACTATGGAATGCTCAAACTATAGAGGATATCACTACTTAGCTACCAGGAAAAGTGTATGCCAGGATTCTGGAAATGAGACTAAGGAAAAGAGTAGAGGATGAGATTGAAGAACGCCAGAGTGGATTTAGACCAGGAAGAAGTCTACAAGATCACATATTTACAATTAGACAAATAATAGAAAAAATCTCTTAAGAGAAACATTGACGCCCCTAAGTTTTGTTGACTTAGAAAAGGCATTTGATGCTGTGAGGAGCGACGAACTATGGCATTCCTTAAAAGAACACAGCGTAGAGCAAATTTAATAGAAGCTAATAAAAGTTTTTACAATAAACCAACATGTGCAGTGAGAGTAGCTGGAAATGTATCTGAAGAATTTGATGTAGATATAGAAGTAAGACAGGGTTGTATTCTAAGTCCTCTTTGTTTATAACATTTATGGATTCAGTCGCAAAGGCATCCTCAAACATGAAAAAAAGAATGTAGGTATGAGGAAGCTCAAACCAGTAAATGTATCAATGCTTTCATTTGCTGATGATTTAGTTCTGTTTGGAAAATCAGAAAGGGACCTCCAGTCAAATATCAACATAATGAATAATGAATTAAATAAAAGAGGAATGAGAATAAATGCAAAGAAAACCAAAACAATGCTAGTAACTGGGGAAAGTAAAACACAAAATCTTAAATTGGGCAGGGAGAATTTAGGACAAGCTCAAAGCTACAATTACTTAGGAGTAATGATTAACTCAGAGGGAAAACTAAGAGAAGAAATCAGCCAGAGAATCAAAAGGCAAGTGCAATATATAACCATCTAGGAAAGGCATTTGTAGGTAAACAAGAATTGTCAACAAAAACCAAAATGACAGTATACAATACAGTTTATTGTCCTACTCTCCTCTATGGCAGTGAAACCTGGGCCTTAGACAGTAGATAATACAATAGAGTGCAGGCAGCCGAAATGAAATATCTAAGAAGAGTAGTAGGGAAAACTAAAAATGACAAAATCAAAAACACAACAATAAGAGATCAAATCAAAACAGATAGTATAAAAACTAAGATAGAAATAAATCAACTGAGATGGTTTGGGCATGTTAACAGAATGAATGACAATAGAATAGCAATATCAGTATACAGTGCTAAAACTCAAGGTAAAAGACAAAAGACAGATCTCGGAGAAAGTGGGAAGAAGAAATTTAACTCTTACGTAAGGAAACAGAAACTGTTAGGACAGGGCAGCCTCGAGAAAGATCATTTCGGGCATCTAAAACTCATACACCGGAAAGCGCCATGAGACTAATTAGAGGTAAGCGGTGCTATATAAATGCATATATTATTATTATTATTATTATTATTATTATATATTATTAGTATTATTATTATTATTATTAGTAGTAGTAGTAGTAGTAGTAGTAGTAGTAGTAGTAGTAGTAGTAGTAGTAGTAGTAGTAGTAGAAGTAGTAGCAGTAGTACTAGTAGTAGTAGTAGTAGTAGTTGTTGTAGTAGTAGTAGTAGTAGTAGTAGTAGTAGTAGTAGTAGTTAGTTGTAGTAGTAGTAGTAGTAGTAGTAGTAGTAGTAGTAGTAGTAGTAGTTATTATTATTATTATTAGTCAGTCATCATAATCATCATCATCATCATCATCATCATCATTATCATCATCATCATCATCATCATTATTATTATTATCATTATTATTATTATTATTATTATCATTATTATTATTATCATTATTATTATTATCATTATTATTATTATTATTATTATTGTTATGTAATGTAATTACGCCATATCATTAGGTGCAATCATTGCTTATAACTATACAGACTATTGAAAACATTAGGTTTTCATGCTATTGTAATGTAAGTACATCACGTCAGCATGTGCAATCATTGCTATATAACTATACAGACTGTTGAAAACATTAGGGTTTCATGCCATTTTTTTGTAATGTAAGTACATCATGTCAGCAGGTGCAATCATTGCTATATAACTATACAGACTTTTAAAAACATTAGGTTTAAGAATGTCATTGTAATGTAAGCACACCATGTCAGCAGCAATCATTGCTATATAACTGGGATGGAACCGTCTGGAAAGACAACAAAGTGTCCCTTAGCTCAAAGTTAAAACGTATGCGCTCCTTTGTTCCTCAGTATTTCTTTACGCCTGCGAAACATGAACACTAACTGCAGATATAGAGAGAAGAAAATACAGGCAATAGAAATGAGGTGCTTTAGAAGACTGCTCGATATCTCTCACAAAGATCATATCAACAATGAAGTCAGAGACAGAATAAGACAAACCATTGGTCCTTACGAAGACGCTCCCCTACTGTCAAAAGGCGCAAATGAAATGGTTTGGACACTTGGTGAGAGAAGGAGGGCCTCCAAAAACTGTGCTTTAAGGAACTGTCAGGAGGTAGGAGAAGAGGCAGACAAAAGAGAGATGGGAGGACAATATCACTGAATGGACGGGCCTGAAGCTAAGTGAGCTGATGAGACGGGCGGTGGACAGGAAGGAGTGGAGAAGACTGGTCTGGTCATCGGTAGCGCCCCAACAGCCTCCGCCATGGGACAGATATACTGTTGATGAAGGTATTAGGCTTACATGCCATTAAATTGTAAGTACACCATGTCAGCCGGTGCAATCATTGCTATATAATTATATAGACCATTGAAGATATTAAAGTTTAAGAATGTCATTGTAATTTATGTACGCCATTTCAGTAGGTGTATTCATTGCTATATAACTGTAGAGACTGCTGAAGGCATTAAATCTACACTATGTGAACGTCATGATGACAGACAAGACTTCTTCAGGGTATGATTGTGATGTACAGCTGCTCCTTATGCATTCATTGATCAGACGTTTCATCTACAATGAGACTAATGGAATTTTTCTGTACGAAAATTGTAAACCTGACAAGAACTGCATGATGTACCTATTACGTTAACGGCAAAGTATGAAATCAGGCATTCTATAGAGTGCCAAAAAAAAAAAAGAGGAGACGGCAAAGAATGAACTAATTAAAAATTATACGCATTGCCTAGACATTCTATAGATAATCAGGCAAACTAGATAATATTTCCACTAGAGTAGAACTAGGCATGTACCCTTCTACACATGCTTGAACCGTCCTATCCGTATGATCTTCGACAGTTTAGCCGGCGTATGTTCTAGCTTCATACACGCCTTTGCTTACTAATTCGTCTACAAGAAGTGAATCAGTATAAAATGTAATATACAAATTTTGTACTGTTTTTGTATTCTTGTACGCTTTTTTCTCTCCCCCCCCTCATTAAGCAACAGAAAGAAACCTTTTTTTTGATCATTGCTATTTTCAAGCTTTGCCTAGACGATGCTCGTCAATCTGTATATTTCCTAGGCAATGTATATAATATTTCTAGGTACAGTATGGTATCAAATCGAAATGACAGCTCTACTATTATACTTTGTCTACATTAATGTGTCTCCTCATATTATAGTCTCAGAATTTCATACTTTACCAATAACATACACCTGAATATTCGACTTAGAAAACTTAAGGAGCAAGCTTTTTGTTTACCATGATGACATCAATGAAATACATTCCATTCCATTTTATTTTGCTTTGTTCATGGTATTATCTATAACACGGGTTAACACACATTTTTTGTTGCATTAGCTTTTGACAACTCTTTTAAGTCAACTTAAGGACGCTGGTCTCAAATATGGCATCCGTTTTCATGTATTAGTGTACGTTTTTTGCTTTATATAAAAATTGGGAATTTCCACAGGACATGTCTAATTACGAGCATTTTATTTTTGATAAAAGCGGTAAATCTGACAAATTAATTTGAATTTTGAATGGGAAAAGGATCAATGAACCACAACAATGTCTTTACACCTGAATATTTTTTTTTGTCAGTTATCTATTAAATTAAACCTAGAGAATTACTTTGGCAGGCCCAGGCAAAGAAATCAGACCACCTGTCTCTCCAAATTGCTTAAAACACCAATTTCCTATTTGAGCAGAGGATCAATTCAATTTGATTGTTGGATTTAGTGCTCTTTTTACTCTTTGAAATACTACTTTCTACGAAAAATGAGTTCCTTCCTCTTTGGTCCACCACTTCATGACATAATTTTCACCAGAAATCTAGAAATTGGGACACTTGAAAAGAAGAAATATCTAGGTAATGAGATTTTATCCCATGTTTTTATATTGATTTCCGACCCACAACCCAGATCTACATCTTAATTAATACCATTACATCTTGACAGATAGATCTAGTCACATATTCCCAAATTTGACATTTGATAAGATTAAAGCAGGTATTTGATGGGCCTCAAATATGAAAACTTCTTGTGACTTAGCTTCTTTCCAGAGTCAATGAGGCACATTGAGAGGGATGCATGGACTTTAGTTGTGCTTTTTGTTCTTCTTCAACTTTTTGGAAAATAAAAAAGCTAAAGACTTTTTGAAATTTGCTTAAAACAATGTTGAAAGCTTGTAAGAAACTATGATGTGACATGAGCATAAACTTTTACTTCTGCAAAGCCATCTGGAAGAGTTCCCATCCAACTTTGGAGCTGTTCTTGATGAATATGGTGGAGAGCTTTCACCAAGAAATTAAGTCCTCTAGAGGACATGTATCAGGTTGATGTCCATATGATGGCAGACTACAGTTGGAGCATCACGAAAGACGATCTAGATGTCCATGTGATGGCAGACTGCTGTTGGAGCATCAAGAAAGACGATCTAGATGTCCATATGATGGCAGACTACAGTTGGAGCATCAAGAAAGTTCTTCTTCTTTTCTACAAAACATCCTAGAAGGAAGGTTCAACAGAGAGACAACAGAGAGACAGAGAGAGAGAGAGAGAGAGAGAGAGAGTTCTTCTTCTTCTTCTTCTTCTTCTTCTTCTTCTTCTTCTTCTTCTTCTTCTTTTCTTCTTCTAGGGAGAGAGAGAGAGAGAGAGAGAGAGAGAGAGAGAGAGAGAGAGAGAGAGATCTTCTTCTTGAGAGTCTTCTTCTTCTTCTTCTTCTTCTTCTTCTTCTTCTTCTTAGAGAGAGGGAGAGGGAGAGGGAGAGAGGGATCAGAGAGAGAGAGAGAGAGACAGACAAAGAGAGAGAGAGAGGGAGACAGCTAGGGAGAGAGAGAGAGAGAGAAGAGAGAGAGAGAGAGAGAGAGAGAGAAAGAGAGAGCTTTGACAGAGAGAGAAAGACTCAGAGAGAGACTGACAGAGAGAGAGAGAGAGAGAGAGAGAGACTCTAGAGAGAGAGAGAGAGAGAGAGAGATAAAAAGAGAGAAAGAGGGGAAGGATCTCGTCCCAGTTAGACCAGTGACGTATGACCTCCATATCATCGTGTTTATCTCTCAATGGTCCCAGCAAGTCCAAATCACGCCACCCACCACTCGTGTTGTAAGTAAGTCAGGTCTAAAAAAATAATATATTTAACATTTTCAGGTCTTACAGAACACAAAGTTAAAAAAAGATTGTGGCAGCAAAGTAATTACTATGTCTTACATCGTGTGTCCGAAGAGAAACACGTAATAACCAGTCCTTTGCCTCATCTCTTCAGTTGAGCACAGTCCATACACGTGCCAATGAGCGAGAGAGAGCTCCTTCCCCCTCCCCTTCCCACGTCTGAGTTTCAAGAGAGAGAGAGAGAGAGAGAGATCAGAGAGAGAGACTCTATAGAGACCGTGCCAATGAGCTCTCAGAGAGAGAGAGAGAGAGAGAGAGAGAGAGAGAGAGAGAGAGAGAGAGAGAGAGAGAGAGAGAGAGAGAGAGAGAGAGAGAGAGAGAGAGAGAGAGAGAGAGAGAGAGAGAGAGAGAGAGAGAGTCTCTTCATCAGATTACACTGAGAGAGAGAGAGAGAGAGAGAGAGAGAGAGAGAGAGAGAGAGAGCTTTTAGAAGAAGAAAGAGTAGTTTGGATCTTTGGCGTCACCGGAACAACTTTGAACGACTTGACTTCTTTTGACTGTGTGGTCTAATACGTCATATCTTTGTGCGTGTTTTGATAGGACAGGGTTAGAAACTCTCAGTTCTGCCAGGCAATTCTTCTATAATATAATCGTTTGGAGAGGGATGGGATAGCTGTGATCGTCGCTGAAGTGGAAAGTGAAACTGCCAAAAAGAACGCAATTACAAACTAAATGGGAAAAAGGTATAGATTTAGATTAATATTGTCAATAGCTAGATCAAAATCAAATGTAGAATTACAATGCATATTGGTTGATACAAGAAAGATATATAAGTCCTCACTTAATTTTTAATCATTGGATTTGCCTTTTGCAATCATGAAGAACTCACGCTCTTCACTTTCATTTGGATTGATGTGTTATTATGGACTCTGAGCAGCGCGGGGGATGTCACCACCATAGGCACCACCATGGCAACCACTACTGCGCAGAGTGATCGAACAGGTGCGTTGTTGTTGTTATTGTTGTTTTTTTTTAAATTTGATGTTTACATGACATCATGATCAGTTGTAGTTAATCGACTTTACCCACGTCCACAACAAAGGTGATCTCGAGGATTTAAGTAGATTTAATTTTTTTTAATTTACTTGGACTGTCTTGCAAACAGCCAAGGGATCTTTAACGTGTTAAGAATGTTGTGTTGTGATCTACACCTCTTGACCTCCTTTTTACCGTCCGTCCCTGTTGGAACTAGTTGTCGATCCACTTACATAGACCGGGGAGGAGAAGGGAGGGGGAGGGGAGCGTAGGTCTTACCCGGAAAAAACTGGAACAAAAAATTTTCAACCCGGGCTTGAAACGATCTTTTGATTGAGACGAGAGGCCGAAATATTGCCTCTAGAATAAGTCCCCCCAAGCCTGACGGGGATGCTAGGCTTGCAGAAGAACTTGCATGATTTCCATCACAATTCAAGTATTGTTAGATACTTCAAGCGTTATCAACGATGATCAAGTTACTACTGCCAAAAAAAAACGAAGGACCCACATAATACGAGTATCAAAATACATGTACAATGAAAATTGGCAAAAAACAAATCGAAGAAGAGAAGAAAATAACCTGATAATAAATCTTATTGAATCAATATATTATTATATGCTCACGTCCAAAAGAAACGCAAAAATGTCACCTTCCCATTTTTACAAGTTGTCATTGACCAAAACACATAATTGTTGCACTGCGTAGTATCTCGAGGAACACATACTCACTAACCATATCCAAAAATTCATGATTACGCAACATCACGTGACATGGAGTTAAATATAAGTATAACAATCATGTTGGGACATGAAACAGTTTATTATTATTGGTCAATATATAACACCAGAATTACGACGCGTTATCGGCCGTATTGAGGTTGAGAAGAAATGCAACCATCACAAAAAACCTGAACGTACATAGTTTCAACAATATACATGCTAAAAAATATCGTCTTCAACGCACCGGAAACGTTCATGATTTTCCAAGGTCCGGTAGCCGAAAGTCCTAGATCCACACCAAGAACGCATCATTTACCGCTCTCATTTACGGTGTCCTTCAAATATGCCTCTTCATCAGCCAGAAACACGGGAACAACCAGCAACAGGCCTGTAAGTCATCAAACCATGCGCCGGGTTTTCGTCCGAAATTTGCATTTTTTTACGCCATCCATTCTGTCTCCCCAACATAGGCAACCTCGATGGGTTGGACCACATCACACCAATTTTGCCGTAGGAGGTAATGGGACACGGTTTTACGTATAGATGAGATAAGGCTTTGCATCGATCGGAGTGTACTCCCCGGGGAGGCCCTTCCGTTCTGTTGTGGGGTGGCAAATGTGGAAGGCACATCCGGAGACCTGTATTTTTCAAGAATCTGCAACCAGGATGTAGATGTGACATCCTTCAGCAGCATACGTGCAGCAAATTTTGCAGCCTCACATGGTACCATTTCCGGACACGCATGATGGTGTACATGTTGAATAGAACAATCATATGCACGTGCGCATGTCTCTAGGTATATCCTGACATTCCTAGCTGAAAACAACATTCAGGTGATGGACTGACCAAGCCTCAGCGTAGACCTTAACCCAATTGAGCACTTTTGAGATTATTTGAAGACAAAGGATGTTCAAATGAGACCCCGCACTGTATACCAGCTACACGAGACTACCATAGAGGCCTGGAATTAAGTTGTGTTGTAACCTTCACAAGACGATTGATTAATTCTATGCCAAGAAGATGCCGACCGGGCAGTGGATAGGTAAGCACCTGTACGGGGATTTGGCGGTCCCGCCTTCCACGAGTCTCCCGCTACCTTGCATGCGGGTCTTGGCTGACCAAAGGCTAGGGAGTTAACCCTGACAGAAAATAACAACCTGCTGCTTTGCAGGCTGGTTTTGGGCAACCAAAAGCTAAGGGAGTTAACTCTGACAGAAAATAACAAGGCCCGCTATGGGGGCCTTAAGGAGGCAGCCCCATCATCTACCTAGGGTACAGTGGACTAATCCCCTGTTTATCAAAAACCAATTGATTCAAAGTAATAAATATGATGATATACCCGGGTTGAACTTTGGTGACGACGACTCTGAAAAAGAACACAGACTGTGAGTTTTGGAACATGGAATATTAGGGCCAAAAATGGCAAAAAAGAATTAGCTGAAGAAATCGAACAATTTCAAAGTAGATATTTTGGCCATTACAGAAACAAAGAAAAAAGGACAAGGAACAGAAAACGTAGGACCAAGTCATACTTTATTCTTCTCAGAAGTAGATGTCAAAGATAGTTAGAGCAGGAGTAGGTCTCCTAAAGCATAAAAGGTAAGAAAATTGGAAATTTATAAGTTCACGGCTATCAGAGAAATTTAATATTAATGGCTGATGGACCAAACGAAGATGCCACCAAAGAAGAAAAAGATATCTTTGAAAACGATTTACAAATAGCAGCAGAGAATCTCAAACCCAAATAGGAACTAATGGTTTTATAAGATTTAAATGCTAGAGTAGGCAACCATGTAGAAACATCAGGAGGAGTAATAGGTAAAGAAGGAGAGACAACAACTTCTCTAAATGGAGAGAAACTAATACATTTTTGCTTAAATAATAACATGAAAATAACTAACACATTTTTTCATCATAAAGGTATCCACAAATATACAAGAGTAAATGAATACAGATGTGAAAAGTCAATCATAAACTACATAATAGTTAGCAGCTCCCTTTTTTACAGCACAATGGATGCAAGAGTAAACAGAGGAGCTGAAATATTTAGTGATCATCACTTAGTGATTAAAAAATGAGATTACTAACTGAAGAAAAGAAACAGAAAAGGAAAGAGAAGAAAGCTACTAAACTCAAAATAGGAGAACTAAATATACCAATAGTAAAACAGACATACCAATCCAGAATAAAACGAGTTATCAGTGAAAGGCAGATGGGACTGAATGATAGCACTATAAAAGAATTGTGGCAAATGTATAAAGAACTACTCCTTAATATGTACTGAAAAGGTCTGTGGTAGGAAACAAATTAAAGGAGATAGGAAAAGAACATCATGGTGGAATGAGAAGGTCAAAATTAAGATCAAAGAAAAGAAGGATGCCTGGAAGAAATACTTGCAAACAAAGAGGCAAAAGGATAGGATATATTACGTGAGTAAAAGAACTATCGCCAAAGAAGAAGTTAGAAAGCAAAACAGGAACAATGGGAAGAGTTTGGACAAAAACTTCAAGAAAGCCATCAAGGAAATCAAAAACTGTTCTGGGGAGCAATGAAAAGCATGAGAAAGACCAAAGCATGCCGAATACGACAAATTAGGAGAAATAATAAGAGGAGACAGCGAAATCATGGAAACGTGGAGAAAGTATTTTCAACAATTACCCAATCCCTCCAGAACATATGAAATAAGGTAAAAGTAAAGTTCCTTCAAGGCCATTAAGGCCTATAGAGCAGGAGGCCATCCCGGTTTCTATAGCGTGAAGCGGAAGAGGTGAAAATAATCACCGCCTGGCCAGTACGCTAATCTGACGCAGGTTTTTACTCCCAAGCTAGTGCTTGTACCCATTTGCACCTGGGTAGAGTGGGGGATGCATGTTGTGTATTTCCCAAGGAACACAACGTCGGACCTGGCTTTGCTAGGATTCGAACTCGGGACCTCATGATTCCCACCTCGGCAACTTAACCACTCTCACCGGCGCCACAATGAAACAAGGACAACAGATCAATTAGTAAGAGTAATACGTAATCCAGCGGAGACAGCTGAAGATGTAGATATCTCAAAGGAAGAAATCCATACAGCTATAAGAAAAGTGAAATTAGGAAAGGCCCCAGGAGCAGATCACGTTTATCCAGAAATTATTAAAAACCAAGGAGAGAGGCAGACCAACTACCACATGCAATATGTCAACAGGCATGGAAGTCCAAACAGGTGTCAGATGACTGGAAGAAGGGAACGGTAGTACCGATACACAAGAAAGGATCAACTATGGAATGCTCAAACTATAGAGAGATATCACTATTTGCTCTGGTTAGGATTTTGTTAAGCCTTCAATTGCACTTGCATTTAATTTGTCCGATAACTCTTCGAAGCAAAGCAGTACAGATTAAAATAAAATGACTTATATGGTTCCACACATTACCTACCGTCTAACTGCATGCACTACCAACCTGTCCACCCAGTTACCCATCGACCGACTACCTTACCTACCAGGTGCTAACTCCATAAAAAACCTAACTATCATAATGTCAATCTAGCTATCTACAGATATAAATATATATATATACATTTATCTATGTATCTATGTATCTATGTATTTATGTATCTATGTATCCATGTATCTATGTACATATATGTATGTATGTATGTATGTATGTATGTATGTATGTATGTATGTATGTATGTATGTATGTAGGTATGTATGTATGTATTTATGTATGTATATATGTATGTATGTATGTATGTATGTAGGTATGTATGTATTTATGTATGTATGTATGTATGTATGTATGTATGTATCTATCTATCTATCTATCTATCTATCTATTTATCTATCTACTATTTATCTATCTTTCTATATATCAATCAATCAAAGCTATCTGTCTATCGATCTATGTATTCATCTATCTACATATCAATATGAATCTATCTATTTATTATCTATTTATCTATTTATCACTTACTCACTCACTCGCTCACTCACTCACTCACTCACTCACTCACTCACTCACTCACTCACTCACTCGATTAATCAATCATTTAATCATTCAATCAAGCAAGCAATTTATCTACATGTATCTATCTATCTATCTGTCTATCAACCTATCTATCTATCTATCTATCTATCTATCTATCTATCTATATATCTATCTATCTATCTATCTATCTATTTATCTATCCATCTATCCATCCATCCATCTATCTATCTATCTATCTATCTATCTATCTATCTATCTATCTATCTATATATCTATCTGTCTCCCTCTCTATCCATCCATCCATCTATCTATCTATCTATCTATCTATCTATCTATCTATCTATCTATCTATCTATCTATCTATCTATCTATCTGTCTCTCTCTCTCTCTCTCTCTCTCTCTCTCTCTCTCTCTCTCTCTCTCTCTCTCTCTCTCTCTCTCTCTCTCTCTCTCTCTCTGTCTCTCTCTCTCTCTCTCTCTCTCTCTCTCTCTCTCTCTCTCTCTCTCTCTCTCTCTCTCTCTCTCTCTCTCTCTCTCTCTCTATATATATAGACAGGGGAATATATATATATATATATATATATATGTATATATATATATATATATATATATATATATAAATATATATATATATATATATATATATATATATGTGTGTCTATATATCTGTTTATCTATCTATCTATCTATCTATCTATCTATCTATCTATCTATCTATCTATCTATCTATCTCTATATATCTATCTATCTATCTATCTATCTATCTATCTATCTATCTATCTATCTATCTATCTATCTATCTATCTATCTATCTATTTATCTATCTATATATCTATATATCTATTTATCTATCTATCTATCTATCTACCTACCTACCTACATAAATAGAGAAACTGACATAAAATAAATAGATAGTAAAGATAGATAGATAGATAAATACAAAGGTGTAGGGAAAAACGTAGGAGAGGAAAGGCATAAAGAGATATTCACATATAATGATACATTGGGATCTCACCCTTTCGATGAAATTAATAATCACTTTGTTGCAGGCCCACATGATGAAAAAAGAACGATGCCAAACTGTTGTACAATGACATAGAGCAAAATGTCCCGAACAGAACCCCATTAGCACACGTTCAAGCGCATCGACAGAACAATGATAATATACGATACTTTTCACAACGTTGAGTGTTGTTTGAATTACCTTTCAACAGTGAGAACAAAATATTATCATCTCTTCAACACTTTCCCAAATTGTTTGAACGATTTCATCGTGTCTCGCATGCTCAAAGAGGGGATTTACGAGAGAAAGAGAGAGAGATAGAGAGAGAGAGAGAGAGAGAGAGAGAGAGAGAGAGAGAGAGAGAGAGAGAGAGAGAGAGAGAGAGAGAGAGAGAGAGAGAGAGAGAGGGAGGAGGGAGGGAGGGAGGGGAGGGAGGGAGGGAGAGAGAGAGAGAGAGAGAGAGAGAGAGAGAGAGAGAGAGAGAGAGAGAGAGAGAGAGAGAGAGAGAGAGAGAGAGAGAGAGAGAGAGAGAGAGGGGAGAGAGAGAGAGAGAGTGAGAGGGAGAGGAGAGTGAGAGAGATGGAGAGGGAGAGGGAGAGGGGAGGGGGAGGCGGAGGGGAGGGGGGGGGGAGGGCGAGGGCGAGGGCGAGAGAGGGCGAGGGAGAGAGAGGAGAGAGAGAGAGAGAGAGAGAGAGAGAGAGAGAGAGAGAGAGAGAGAGAGAGAGAGAGAGAGAGAGAGAGAGAGAGAGAGAGAGAGAGAGAGAGAGAGAGAGAGAGAGAGAGAGAGAGAGAGAGAGAGAGAGAGAGAGAGAGAGAGAGAGAGAGAGAGAGAGAGAGAGAGAGAGAGAGAGAGAGAGAGAGAGAGAGAGAGAGAGAGAGAGAGAGAGAGAGAGAGAGAGAACTCAGGTTAATCAATAAAAGCAAATCTGTCTGGATCCGCAATCATAACATTTTCTTTCTTCCTTTTGCCTCCACAACAACAGGGTCGATCGATGTATCGTTGGTGACAATCAAAAGCTAAATCCAGCAGACCTGATTCGATTCAAGTGCGTTGGAATGTGTCAAAAGATCACACGAGGAGCTGCAACTTGAACATTCGAAAAAGAGTAAAAATGAAGTCAATGTTCGAGGACGAATCAGCTAGTACTATAACGTATCCGCTTCAAAATATATAAAGATGCGAGCTTTATAACATTTCATGGGCTCAGTCCAAACACTGACTACGTAGTGAGGCTCGTCTGTCACGGCAGGAACCACCAATACACGACTACCCATACGTCCGTGAAGACATTGCAGTTGGAGGCTTCATCGCCAAAAGGACTTCAAAATTCCAGCAGTCATGTCAACCTAACCTCTGATGAAACTTCAAATACAAAGCGTCTTCTCTGGTTAATTCCAACGATCGTCGGTTCTGTGGCTCTCCTCATCGTCATCGTCGC
>JAXRKP010001656.1:35000-42500 GCA_037039925.1 Doris montereyensis
TGGTAAACAATTTCCAAAGATAAAACGATTGCTACTTAACAATAAATAATTGTTAACTTGGTAAACAATTTCCAAAGATAAAACGGAAAAGTATTTCTGTCAGATAAATAAATCAAATCAATTCAACCGTCTCTTCATCTGTCCAGACCACTGCCGGATTTTGGATCAAAGAGTTCCCAGGTTTGAATCATAACAAAGCTAGGTCTGACGTTGTGTTCATTGAGAAAGACACTTAGTGTTAGATCTAGTACACATTTCCCCCATTCGATCCAGGTGCAATGGGTACAAGCACTAGCTTGGGAGTATTTGTCTCCGTCAGACCATCGTCCTGTCCAGGAGGTGATTATTATCTCCTGTTCCACTTCACGTTATAGAAGCCGGGATAAACTCGGATTTATGGGCCAGAATGATCTTGAAGGAACTTATGCAAATTTTTCTGTTGTTTTTTCGCTGTATATGATGTTGACAAACAAATTTACAGAATGATTTATGTGTGTTACATATTTTGAGTCACAATTTGTAGAGTTGGTAACATTTCTCTTATTTAGGAGTTAAAGAGGAGGGAAAGAGCACTGTCGTCAACTAACTTTCCATATAATAGAGTGTGTGAGTGTGAGTGTGTGAGTGTAAGTGTGTGTATGTGTGTGTGTGTGTGTGCGCGTGTGTGTGATTTCTTTGAGAAAATGGAGATGGTGTGAAGGGGAGGCAGGAACACCGGTCATAATATAATGTATGCTTCGTTAGCTCAAGATCAATAGCCTACACTCCCAAACACATTTGAGATATTTAACAATATGGATATCAGTTTGGGACATTAATTTCTTCCTCTTCTTTTCGCATGGAGTGGGAAGTACAGCACACGACGTCATCATATACTACAAAACGTCAATATTTGAATGACTTAACGGGGAACATTCAACTTGTCCTACCCAATGCCACATGTTTCAAAGGCTGTATGAACAATACTTTATGAAACAAATACTCAACAAGTCTACCTGAAGGCCTGAACAACGTTGGATATGTCCTATCCAAACACAAATACTCAAACAGCTGCATGGACAGTATTCAATTCATCTCTTTAAAACACAGATTTTTAAATGGCTGTATATAATTTATAATGTATTCATTTTTATTCGTTGTATGTGCATGGAACTTTTAGCCTCCGTCAGAAAAAAAAAACAATGTAATATTTCTGTACACTCCATGTTTTCCTTATTTGTGTGTTGAATGTCCTTGTTCCTCATCTATGACTGAGAGTTAGCTTGTGATTTATTAACAAGCTTTTCATGCTATTGAACGATGCCGTAGCTTGGCATTAGACGGGTGCTAAAAAGAACATCCCAGGATAGCGGAGAACAAACATGAAGACGTAATAGACGAATCAAACACTGGGAGAACACGCATGACTAACACCGAAAGAAACAACAATTATTGGTCATATCCTGAGAAGCGCTGGCGAAATAGAAAAGAAGTCCGGGACGACAGGAGGCTAATAATATACTCAACACAGTCTCAACATGGCTGATAACAACAGGACAAGTCGTAAAAACCAGGGCAACCGCGAATCAAAATGAGTCATGTTGCCAATACCCCCCCCCCCCCCCACCCGGAATACTTCCTCACTGATTAAACTTGTTCTAACCAAGCACCGACGTTTGAATAGCTGATTGAACAGTTAAACATAATGTTTTTTACTGGTTTCCTTAATGCTATCCTAAGGGCATTTTTTTTATTATACTCATTCTTAAAACTGATGTTATTAATGCTATTGAAATGCATGATGAAATAATAAACCCATGTTGTATACATGAACCAGTGTGTCTTTCTATTGGTTTGAATATATCTCCTTGAGTAATATTCATTAAGGGGCACTACGACACAGGCTGAGCAGAATTTCTTTTTTAATGAATTGTTGAAAAATCATCGATTCTGGGTTTTTGAACTGCTACTTTCAATGCACAAGTTGATTTATTGTAAAAAAAAACATGCTTCTATTAAATGTTGCTCTACATTATGTTCTTTTAAAGAATCCATGGTTAGTCCCTCCTCAGTGTCAAATGACTTTTCTACTCAATCAAATAAAGGCGCAAGTCAATGTTTCTTTCAAGGATTTAGAAAAACTTATTTATTTAATTAATTGTATTTATGTGGTCTTGTATATTTTTTCTTGGTCTAAATCAACTCTGATGTTCTTTAATCTGATCCTCTAGCCTAATATTTTACTTAGTCTCATTTCTAGTATCCTGGCATACACTTGTCTTAGTTGTGGTACTCTCGGTAATGATATCCCTTTATAGTTTATCTATGTAATGTGGCCTATCTATTAAAATTTCCATATTCTTGTACTTTTCAATTTGTGTCTATTTTTTTTTCCCCTTTCCTGTGTCCATCTCTCGCTGAACCTCCTTGTTAAGTCTCTCTCTCTCTCTCTCTCTCTCTCTCTCTCTCTGTGTCTCTCTCTCTCTCTCTCTCTCTCTCTCTCTCTCTCTCTCTCTCTCTCTCTCTCTCTCTCTCTCTCTCTCTCTCTCTCTCTCTCTCTCTCTCTCTCTCTCTCTCTCTCTCTCTCTCTCTCTCTCTCTCTCTCTCTCTCTCTCTCTCTCTCTCTCTCTCTCTCTCTCTTCTCTTCTCTCTCTCTCTCTGTCTGTCTGTCTGTCTGTCTGTCTCTGTCTGTCTGTCTGTCTGTCTGTCTGTCTGTCTGTCTGTCTGTCTGTCTGTCTGTCTGTCTGTCTCTGTCTGTCTCTCTCTCTCTCTCTCTCTCTCTCTCTCTCTCTCTCTCTCTCTCTCTCTCTCTCTCTCTCTCTCTCTCTGTACAGGGAGTAGATGATCCCGCTCTCCACGAGTCTCCTGCTGCCTTGCAGGCGGGTCTTGGCCCTGTTACCCCTGGCATAAAATAACAACCTGCTGCCTGGTTTTGAATGACTAATGGCTAAGGGAGTTACCCCCAACTGCAACAAAAAAAAACGAAGCCTGGTAGGGGGCCTCAATGTGGTAGCGCCACCATCTACCTAGGGTACAGTGAGTTAATTCCTGCTTATCCAAAACCAAACTGATTCAGAGAAATAAATGTAATATATCCGACTTGACCTTTCAATGACGAACATTGAAACGAGCACGGACTGTGATTTTTGGAACATGGAATGTTAGGGCAATAAATGAAAAAAAGAGTTAGAATTAGTTGAAGAGATGGAAAAATTCAAAGAAGATATTTTGGCCATTACAGAAACAAAGAAAAAAGGACAAGGAATAGAAAATGTCGGACGAATCATATTTTAATCTTCTCATGAGTAGATGTCAAAGATAGAGCTAGACCAGGAGTAGGCCTCCTAGTGCATAAAAGGCAAGAAATGTTACTAGAAAGTTGGAAATTTATAAGCCCATGGCTATTAGAGGTAAATAGTAAACCAAAAGAACGAGAAATTAAATTATTAATAGCTTATGGACCAAACGAAGACGCAACTAAAGAAGAAAAAGATAATCCTCGAAAACGATTTACAAATAGCTGCAGAGAATCTTAAACACAAAGAGGAATTAATGGTTTTAGGGGAATTAAACGCTAGAGTAGGCAACAATTTAGAAACGTCAGGAGGAGTAATAGGTCAAGAAGGAGAGACAACAACTTCACCAAATGGAGAGAGACTAATAGATTTTTGCCTAAAGAATAACATAAAAATAACCAACCCCTTTTTTCCTCATAAAGACATCCACAAATATACAAGAGTAAATGAAGACAGGTGTGAAAAGTCAATGATAGACTACATAATAGTTAGCAGCTCCCTTATTTACAGTACATTGATGCAAGAGTAAAAAGAGGAGCAGAAATATTTGGTGATCATCACTTAGTGATTGCCAAAATGAGATTAGTGACTGAAAAAAACAAACAGAAAAGAAAAGAGAAGAAAGCTACTAAATTCAAAAAAAGAGGAACTAAATAAACCAGTAGTAAAACAGGTGTGGGCTAATCCCCTGCTTATCCAAAACAACCTGATTCAAAGTAATATATACAATGATATACCCGGCTTGAACTTTCGAAGACGACTCTGGAAAAGAACACGGACTGTGATTTTTTGGAACATTGAATGTTAGGGCAATTAATTGAAAGGAGTTAGAATTAGCTGAAGAAATGAAAAATTTCAAAGTAGACATTTTGGTTATTACAGAAACAAAGAAAAAGGACAAGGAATAGAAAATGTAGGACCTAATCATACTTTAATCTTCTCAGGAGTAGATGTCAAAGATAGAGCTAGAGCAGGAGTAGGCCTCCTAATGCATAAAAGGCAAGAAATGCTACTACAAAGTTGGAAATTTGTAAGCCCTTGGCTATTAGAGGTTGACATTAAACCAAAAGGAAAAGAAATTAAATTATTAATAGCTTATAGACCAAACAAAGATGCCACCAAAGAAGAAAAAGATATCTTCGAAAATGATTTATAAATAACTGCAGAGAATCTCAAACCCAAACAGGAATTAATGGTTTTAGGAGATTTAAACGCTAAAGTAGGCAACAATCTAGAAACATCAGGAGAAGTAATAGATAAAGAAGGAGAAAGAACAACTTCTCCAAATGGAGAGAGACTAATAGATTTTTGCCTAAAGAATAACATAAAAATAGCCACATTTTTTCCTCATAAAGATATCCACAAATATACAAAAGTAAATGAAGACAGATGTGAAAAGTCAATGATAGACTACATAATAGTTAGCAGCTCCCTTTTTTTTTTACAGTAAACAGAGGAGCTGAAATATTTAGTGATCATCACCTGGTGATAGCCGAAATGAGATTATTAACTGAAGAAAAGAAACAGAAAAGGAAAGAGAAGAAAGCTACTAAACTCAAAATAGAAGAATTAAATAAACCAACAGTAAAACAAATGTACCAATCCAGGATAAAAAGATATATCAGTAAAAGGCAGATGGATCTGAAGGAAAGCACAATAGAAGAATAGTGGCAAATATATAAAGAAACACTCCTCAGCTGTACTGAAGAGGTCTGTGGTAGGAAACAAATTAAAGGAGATAGGAAAAGAACAGCATGGTGGAATGAGAATGTCAAGACTAAGATCAAAGAAAAGAAGGATGCCCGGAAGAGATACTTGCAAACAAAGAGACCAGAGGATAAGATAGATTACGTGAATAAAAGAACTATCGCGAAAGAGGAAGGTAGGAAACCCAAAAAGGAACAATGGGAAGAATTTGGACAAAAATTTCAAGAAAGCTATCAAGGAAATCAAAAGCGGTTCTAGGGGGCAATGAAGAGCATGAGAAAAACCAAAGCATGCCCAATACGACACATTAAGAAAGCCAAAGGATATATAATGAAAGAAGACAGAGAAATCATGGAAACGTGGAGAAAGTATTTTCAACAATTACGTAATCCCTCCAGAACATATGAAACAAGGAGTACAAATCAATTAGTAAGAGTAACAAGTAATCCAGAGGAGACAGCTGAAGATGTAGATATATCAATGGAAGAAATCCAAACAGCTATAAGAAAAGTGAAATTAGGAAAAGCCCCAGGAGCAGATCAAGTTTACAGAAATGATTAAAAACCAAGGGAGAGAGGCAGACAAACTACTACATGCAATATGCCAACAGGCATGGAAGTCCAAACAGGTGCCAAACGACTGGAAAAAGGGAACGGTAGTACCAATACATAAGAAATGATCCACTATGGAATGCTCAAACTATTGAGGGATATCACTACTTAGCGTTCCAGGTAAAGTATATGCCAGGATACTGGAAATGAGACTAAGGAAAAGAGTAGAGGATCAGATTGAAGAGCATCAGAGTGGATTTAGACCAGGAAGAAGTGTACAAGACCACATATCTACAATTAGACAAATAATAGAAATATTCCTTGAGAGAAACATTGATTTGCACCTGTGTTTTATTGACTTGGAAAAGGCATTTGACACTGAGGAAGAAAAGTGTGAAGAAGATATAAAAGAGGCATTGAAGCAAAGAAATTTAACTTTTTTGAAAGGAAACAGAAAATGCCAGGACAGGGCATCCTGGAGAAAGATCATCTCGGAAAACTGAACCCATACACCGAAAGGTAGAATGGGAAGTGATAAAGAAAGAAAGAAAGAAGAAGCCTTCGTCAATTCTTATGGCATTTTCAGATCTTTTCCGCACGGACATACCACAGGTCAAAATCAAAAGTTAAGTCAAAATCAGATAATGGGTGTAAGAGATATTAACAAATTCATGACACTTTTTTTCTGAGCACCCTTGATTTTCTCACTATGATTTTTCCTTTATTATGAAGACGAGTTAGGAGGCTTGACTGTAAGAGTGGTGCTCATTACAGTCACACAATGCCTATGTTTTTCGTTTTTTTTTAAAAAGAGTAAAAAGTTCACCTTATCAAACAGATAAGGTGCCAGGAGAAAATCACCATGGCTCTCCTGTACTTTTGCAACTTGAGGACTAACTTACTCACTTAATACTGCCCTTTACGCAGGGTGGTATGAAATGCAGCAACGAAACTTTCCCTCTCTCGTCTGTGTTGGATCTTTTTTTGGGTGGTGTTTCATGTCTCAATTCAGGTGTCTATTTCTTCTACCACGGTTTTGAGCCATGTGGTCGTTGGTTTACCTCATTTTCTTCTGCCTTCATGTATCCAATGCAAGGCTGTTCTTGTAATGCTCTCTTTTTCTCTTCTGATGTGCCCTATCCACCTCCATCTTTTTCTTACAAGTGTATGAGGCGACAAAGGGCTAATATGCTCAAAGAAGTGACAACATGATTGAAAACAGTAGGAAATGCTGCCAATATCAGAGCAACCGAGAACCGACAGGTACTTCCTCATGTCAATATCATTGATTCAACTTGTTTTAACCCAGCACCGATATTTAAATAGCTGAATGGACAATTAAACATACGCGTTTTCTACAAGATTTCTTAATGTTAAAGGCACTTAAAAATATCATGCTCTTAAAAATGATGTAATTAATGCTATCAAAATACATGATGAAATAGTTCACACAAACCCTTGTGTTTTTGACTTGAATCTATCTCCTTGAAAAGCATACATTAAGTAATTAATCTATACTGTTCCACCTCATACTAAGCCTTTGCCATAAACATTTGTGACACAGTGTATAACATATCTACTTCATTTTATCATTTAGTATTTCATTACAATTTTTACAAATTGTTTAGAAAACTGAGGAAGCCAAGTAAAAACATCAAGACCCTTGTATCAACAGGATGAAAGATCGCGAGCAAACTCTTGAAATGATTCACATTGTGATGATAAAAATGAAGTTAAGTGGAGTCTTCAAACCACTTAACACGAAGCATCATTTGAACGAAGAATTCAGTGTTTCATTACCATTGCGTCACAACAAGTTTATACATGACGTGTAAATATATAGATATCAAAATAACCCATGACTCCAAGGTAATACATGTAGAAACTATCAACCCATAGTTTCATTTTCCTTCGTTCAAATACTTTTAAATATAATATTTGTTTCTTCTTCAACCTCTTGGCTTTAT
>JAXRKP010001656.1:47500-90000 GCA_037039925.1 Doris montereyensis
TTGAATATTGCGGTGTTTAGATCTATTTCTGAACTGGATTTTGGATTATTCCTTGAATTAAGGTGAGTGAAAGATGGAAATTCATGTGATGTTGTTTGGCGAGCGAGACATTTGACATTGAGAATGAATGTCGGCCTAGATTTAACTATCCTTTCTGAATGCATTTAAACGAAATTAAAAGGCTATCTTCCCATGCCAACGTGACTCTATTAAATGTAGGATCAGTGGAACTGGTTATTATTTATATTTTTTTCCACGATTAAGTTGTTTAAGACGCTTTTGGCACATCTCACGTTCTTTCTCAACCACAAAACTGAGTGACAGTCACAAATGAGTTATGGCGGCCATTTTGAAATTCGATACCACACGATCTGTACTCTATTCTTTCTTTGAATGTTGTTTTATTATGTCTTTTCTTTTTAAAATTTTTATTTACTGCATTGGAAGGTTATAATGTTTACTCTGGTGAAAAGTCGTACTACATATATATATATATAGATATTTACACTTTAAAACCCAGTCATGAAAAAGGATTCATCCGTCAACCGTTGGTTTGATACTGGATTTTGATCACAGTCTTACCCTAGGAAAGTTGTCGATTCCATTCTTCATTCAATACGTTTAACCATTATTTTTCATTGAAAATACAAAACAAAAGCATTTTAAACAGCAAGATGACCAGTAGAGTTGCCTATTGTAGAAAAAATAGGGAAGAATCCTGAACAATATGCAGGCATTTAAATGCAAAGAGAGGCAAATAAAAGAAGATATGATAACGTGCTGTCATTTGTTGGTTTTGTTCTATATTCTGTATTATTTCATAAATTCTTTTCATTCATTTACTGAAAATAATTTTCGATCCATTTGCCAATCATGCCTTTATTAATGTTTTACTTGCTTTACAACTTATCTTTTATTGTATTTGATCAATGGGATGCTTTTACTATAGAATATATTCATTTACTAAATGAAAATGTTTTCTTCATTTATTTCACTCTAAATTATCTTCCCTTGTTCTTTTATGTTGGTATAACACATTATTATGACTTTTTTTATGCTTTTATAAGCAACTTGAAGTTACAACTGAGTTCTGAAAGTACTACACTGAGTCATCGTCGATGAAAATCATTAAAGGAAGAATCTACATATCTGTATAATATATATTAATTTTACCGAAATCAAGGGGCGACTGTTTTTAACGGCACATTTCAATATTTTATATTTGGAATTTATGAACTTTAAGCTAAATTTTGATACCAAATTTGGTATTACTTTTTTCAATTTTAAAATTTGCCAAAATGGTTCCCAAAAGGAAATGTTGTTAAGCTCTGAGCGTTATATCAGTTTTACTAATCAATTTTGGGATAGAAAGACTACCATATCAATTTAGATTTGAAGAGGTGAAAGATTTTTTGATAGAAAACATTTCTGGGTCACCCTATCTATCTGTTTATGTTCAATTCATATTACTCTAATGATTGGCATCTTTCAAATTAACCCTGGTAAGGCATGAAGTAGGCTTGATATACAAGTTTTATTTATTGGTCATCCCTATTGTAAAATAGAATGATCCTACTAGGACAGGTCCATCGTCAGAGCTGTAAATGTGTGCTGGTCTGTTTTGAGAGTGTGTGTGATTGAGCTGATAATAATAATGTGTGTTTGCACAGATACGTAAGTGGTCTTGTTATCTCCTACTAAATTGAAAAGAAAGGAATTATCCTAGTTTGGTCTGGCTTGGGTGAGACCAGATTATCGCCATGCGACTGAATTCAATAGATAGGTGATGGCCTGGTCAGAAGTCACACTTCCCCGTGAACTCGTAAAACTTCATGGGCAGCCTCGCGCCACGGCGATGACTGTCTGTCAACCAACTAGTGTGTGGCAGCCATTGTGCTGGCTGAGCGAAGTCGTTTTTTCTTGTGTTAAAAATAGAAGGGTCAATTTGGTTCAACTTAAATTAAGAGAGAAAACATTATGATCGTTTACTGGAGGAGTCAATTTCAACTTTCAACTGAAAAGTAATGAGAGTTACTAAATTTGGATGCAGATATTACAACATTTTTGTTGAAGAATAATAACATTGTGGTTTTTATATTTTCATGATTAAGTCTTTGTTTTTGAATTTTTGAGCAACTTCATGTTGTTTCAATTGAATAACATTGACATGTTGAAAGATATGTGTACGCATCATAAATTATTCCATCCATAGCACATATATGCCAATTTTGACTATCTACTCCTTGCTATGTATTATTTATAAAATTCTGATTCTCCTGTAACACCCACCAGGTTGATCCATTAGTGAAGGAATCAAATAAAGTGATTGGCAACAAGAAACTCAAAGATAAGGAAACAAAACTTGAACAACTTTATTCAAAGTAAGTTTAGTAGTTTTTAGTGTGTTAAATGTAACATACTGTTTTTGTGTACTCTCAATGATTGGTATTATGCTTTGCAAAATTTGAAAGTAGCCTAAAATCTCTACTATTTTATACTGTATACACATGTATTTGTTTTATGGAAAATATTGGGTAAACCTGGTTATCTGCTCACTGCTAACAAATGCATGTATACAGTATAAAAAAGTATAGACTGAAGAAAAGATGAGGGTATCTTTGTCTCCTTGTGACTGTTTTTTAAATGAGCATAATTATTTTGATAGAGACATTTTTTTTTTACTTTAATATTTCGTGATACATTGCTTAAAACTATAAAGGCTGTAAATGAATCTTATTTTGACTTTACAATATTTGTGTTCGTTTCAGTTGTATAGATACCAAACAACTGATTCAGGCACTTCATGAAAAAACGGAGCAACTTACAGAGGTAATCATGTATTACTAATCTGCTAAGGTGTCATAGCACCTATTTAATAAAGTTAAAACAAAAAGTAGATGTGCCCAATAAATATAAGTTATATTCATACCCTAAGACATTTCTGGTCCATTATTGATTACGCTGACATTTTGTTTAGTTAAGGGATTCTAGCGACCCAAGCCAAAAGAAAATAGTGTATTCCCAATACTTCATTGTGTACCAAATTATTACGTGACGACATGAGGAGGAAAAAAAACATTAGATGTTTTTTGAAAGTGTGTAGTATTCATTACAGTACTGCCTTATGACATTTCATAGCTTATACCTATTGTTTGTAAACAAATATTTTGAATATAAACCCAATTCAATTCATTACAAGAAAAACTATATTGTTTGTACTTTATTGAATAATAAATAATGCAGTTGTTGCAGAATAATGTGTCTAACATGATGTGAAAATCATCGTGAGATCTTTGGGTAATGAATAAAAGAAATAAAAAAGCAACTGTCACAATGTATTATCATTTTCTTTCACTACAAAATAGCCCAATACATGGGATAAACCATGAGAGGAAGTTCATCTACATTAGATACAAATGTTAACACCTACGTGACCAAGACCCCAGGGGCCATGCATCATCCCAGGACTGGGGCCGCCCCTATTTTAGGTTAAAAAATGTACATGTGTTCTTAAAATCTAAATAGACTTGCTTCTAGCACACCTACATACATGAGATTTCACACAGACATCAGGAACATACCACTACTTTATCTATCACGGTCATTTTCAGCCACAAATTCTGGATCATATCAACAGAATCTTGATCAGAAGAACTATCGCCCACTTCCTCATCGCTGTCTGAGTTCATAAACAATTCATTGAGTACTTCATCTCGCGTTAGAGTTTGTCTTTTAGGCATTTTTTAAGTCAATCTAGCACTGAGTCGCACATTGACGATTGAAAGTGAAAGTAGGACAAGTAAACAAAGCTTTAGAACGGAAGTCAAAAATGGATAGGATTTATAAATAGGTGAACTGGCTTTTATTAGGGAATATCAAAATGCGAGTATACTTGTCGGTGGTCACGTAAGTGTTAAATGGCACAAAAGGATGTCTAAATTTTATCCACATTTCAAATAGATATTAAATATTGGAACAACTGTTTGTGGCTAAATAAAAAAAATCACGTGGGCTGACAGTAGTCTTCAAGAATAAAGGTAGTCAGTTATTATAAAGAATAAGAAGTTATCTATGCCCTGCCATTGATATAGTTGGTTTTATTGTTACGTAACTTGTAAGAGGAGATAATATCTTGATAAAATGTGAGTTATGCAATTGGATGGATTTTATAATATTCAAAGCAACAGCCTTATGTTTTTGGGGTTTTTTATCACAGAAAGGTATAATTTGTAAGAGAAGGGAAAGGACGTAGGATGTATTCAGATATATTATCACACACACATTATATTGCTCTGGATTGCACATTACACTATGTGAGTTTTTTTTATGGTATGTGTTGTTAAGTTCCTTTAAAAAATTTGTCTTTTCAGGAGGAAGAACCTAATAAAGTGAAAAACTATGATCAAAAGAAGACACAAGAGCTGAAGAGACTGGAAACAATGAAGGTAGAATTTGATTTGTTTTAATTGATTCCACATTTGACTTAATAGTTGAAAAATAAATAAAAAAAAAAAAGTATGCAAAGTATGCTGTTAGAGTAAATTATGTTGGATTTCAAACACATTTATAAGGGAGAAGGAATTAAAGGGAATGGAAAGATTGAAATTTAAACTGTTTGTCATAATATCCTTAATCTTAAGTTTTGAATTTACCTCAAATGACCGAGTGCCATGTAGTAACTCGCCATACGGAATGAGGGTTTTCATAAAATCTTATTTTTGTCCTCTTTCAGACCCAGTTAGAAGAAACCATGGCAAAGCTTTTACCAGACATGAAGGAGGAAGATTTTATAAAGTGTGTGATATTTATCTTTCATTCTTTCTTCTCTCTTTTTGTTAGTGTTGTATTGTTGGAGTTTTGATTTCTTGTTCACGTAAACAGTGATCAATGAAGACATTTAAGCAAAAGTGAACCTTAATTTCAAATTTCAAATTTGACCAGGGTTCTTTTAATGATGAGAGGTAATTAAAAGAAAGGGATCATGGTAATTTTGAATAATATTGAGATGTATGAATAGAAGATTGACACATCTTTTGAAATTTGGGTCATGTCGAAATGATCCCTCTCAAGAATAAATTTGAAGGAGAAAGCTCATAGAATAATTGTTTAAGGTAGTTCACTTAATTGTCTTTACTCTTTTCATTGATTATTTTATTTCACATCAGAAATTATTTCTTATTTCATATGTATTTTCATGTGTTTGAGGATTAACTTATTCATCACCGTAATCATCAACATGAGCATCACCATTCTCATCATCATGATCCTCCTCACATTCATTGCACAATAAGGATGATGTCGATCATCATCAATTCACCATCATCATCAAAATCATGATGATCACCACTGTTATAGCTGTCATCGTTGTTGCCACTGTCATATTTATATTGATCCATAATGATTGTGTTATATTATTATATTATTGTGCTACGGTTCATGAATCACTCATAATGTACAATTAAATCTTTCATTGTATTCGTAGTCTATATTTATTCTACCTTTTATGTACTTACTTTAATGAAAACAAATTTCCTTTGTGAATAATAAAATGTATTCAATTCAATTCACTTTTTACCTTAAAGGAAGAAAGAGGCTGAAAGTAAAGCTGAAGACAAGACAGATGATGAGGAAAAAGAAAAAGATGAAAAGGAAGAGGAAGAAAAGGGTAATCTGCTTACTTTAGCAATGTATATATATCATGTGCATTGAATGCCTACATACTATATTTGTTACGTCTGCCAACAAGCTTATGTTTTCTTAAATCTTTGTTTAGCAGAGTAGTGCAAAAATCATTGGCACATTTCTGTTTTTTATATCTTTTTATTACATTTTGTGTTTTTATTAGGATTGTTTCTATTCTTCCTTTTTTCTTTCTTTTGTACCACAGAAAACTACGCTTCATGAGAATTTTTTTTTTTCATGTCTCTTTTGTGCAAGTTTTATTAAGATTGGAATAAAGTATAATTTCATCACAAACTGGTTATTCATGAGAAAGATACTTCTAGAATATACTAATTTTAAAAGAATGTTGCAAATAACTTGTTTGTAGAGTTACCTGGTTTGTCCTCAGTTTACCAAACATGGAAAAAAAGAACAGGTGAAGAATGTGATAAGCTAAAACTGTTTTTTTATATCACATGTTCCAAACTTTATGGATTTTCCCGAAAGATTTTTAAATTTTTAACTTGTACCTCATCACAACTCTGTCACATATTTTCTTTTCTTTTTCTGAACTCAGTAAAGGAAAAATCTGGCAAGACAAAAGAGGATGAAGAAGAGGAAGAAGATGAAGAAGAAGAGATGATGATGAAGAGGATGAGGAAGAAGATGATGAAGACATGGAAGAAGAGGAAGAAGAGGAAGAAGAAGAAGAAACTGCACCAAAGAGAGCTCTAGCTGGGTAAGTGAGCAAGTAGTAGTGATAGAATATTTTACTATGGACAATGGTTTACATTTACATCTCTGATACAGCTTTTCTAGATAGAATCAATTTTTTTTTGTTTTTTGGCTGTTGCTCTTTTGCCATGTCTGTTCTTATTTTTTGTTTGTTTTGGATGGTGGGAAACATTGAGGGCATTTTAAAAAATTGAAATGTAGAGTATAGCAGTGCCTCTCAAATTATCTGATGTGGTGGACCAGCAGTTTAATTTTTCAATATGTCAGGGAATAATGAGTGAAACAAGCCAATCCAGCATAGTGGAAGATCAGCCAGATCTTTTAATCTCCACGATGGCTCTTTGAGTAGCACTGGTGGGTAGGATACTAATTAATTTATTATGGTACAGAAGATTACATAAAGATTTAAAACGTTAATAGTATCAAGCATTGATACTTTAATACTAACAATGATGTGCCAAGACTGTTTATCGAAATGAGCATCAGTTATTGTCTCTTACAAAAATAAGAGGAAGTTTTTACATTTCTCATACTTTATAATTTCTTTTGCAATGAAAATTTTTTTTTTTTTTGGATGAGTCTGCTCAGATGGAAATAATCAAATGAAATGTCAAATTTAACTTAACATCTCCAAGATAGCTTGAAACTCACTTTAGCGAAAAAAGTCAACATGCATGAAAAATTATCTTCTCGAAATTGTCCAGATAAAAGAAAAAGAATCAAAAATACAAAATCCTTTCAATTATAGGTGTTATTGAACTGCATGAAATTTGAAAATTGTAAAAACAAAACCTTTCAAAGTGAATATGTAAATCCCAGTAAGATCGCAAAAATCATGCCCATTTTGGGCATTTGATTCAGCGCAATAGGACAGAACATGTGAGCTGGAGAATAAAAGTGGAAATATTGTTTACGAGGTTGATATTGATTTTAATTGTAAATTGTGGTTATAACATACGTTATGGGAACGGCCATGTAAAATTCCCAGTAAAGAAGTTACAAAATATGTGTTCCTTACTGTGCAGAACATCAGCTGCAGCTGTCCCAAAGATGGCAATCAGGGAACAAGATGAAGAGGATGAGGATGAAGAAGATGAAGAAGAGGATGATGAAGATCAAGAAGAGGAAGAAGAAGAAAGAGGAGGAGGAGGAGGAGGATGAAAAACCTAAGGCAAAACCAGTACCACAGAAAAGACAGTGAGTTGATGCTTATGTTTAAAATTTGATTTGTTCTTCCTTTCATGGAATTCATTTTTTTCATACTAATTTTAATAGATGATTTTTGTCAATCGCATCATTAAATCTTCTTCATGAATGGGATTCAATTTCTTGTGATGTAATTTTGTTTTTTTCCCTTCTTGGCTCATACAATAGATGTGCTTCTTCTTTCAGATTTTGAGGGTTGGGAAGTTTTCAAACTGTTTCTTTAAGTTTAAAAGAGAAATTAGATACTTTAAAAAACGGAAACATATCTTTTGAACTACATGAATAAATTGTAGGTCAAATCAGATGTTTATTTGACTGTCACCTTCACACCTGTGTGGAATTGTTTCATCAAATACTGAGGGGAAAAAGGAAAAATAATAACGAAATCAAAGAATTGACTTTTCCAAATGAAAGAAGAAAACAAGAAATGAATAAGAGCTGTTTCTATGACTAATCATGTACTGGCAATCAATTCTTGTTCTAATAAGAGGAATTGTCGACTGAGTTTAGGATTGCTTGATTGATTAATTGAAGTTCTTCTTGTTATATCTTATTTAATCTTATTCTGATCATATACGGGTTGCTATCTTATGTCCTGAGACTAATCAAATTCTTAAAGTCCTTTAAAATCTTAATTTTTTATCATCTAGAGCAAAACAAGAAGAAGAGGAGGAAGAAGAAGATGATGATGAGGAAGAAGAAGAAGATGATGATGAGGAAGATGATGAGGAGGAAGAGGATGAGGAGGAAGAGGAACAGGAAAAGAAGAAAGCGAGTGCAAGCAAATCTAAAAAGGATAAAAAGAAAAGAAGAGTAAAGACAAGAAAAAAGAAGGAGGCATTGATGTTACTCAACAATCTGTGAGTTGAACTTATCATTTATGTTTACATTGAATATCAATTAAATTAAATGTATATCTGAGTGACTAAACTTGTGATATATTATCCTTTCAATATGAAGTACAATAAAATAGAATTTCTCCAATTATGTCCATGAAACATTAGAGTTTTAACAGCTTCTTATTATCACAGTTCTAGTTATATGGAAATTACCCAAATTTAAAACTCATGTGGCTATTCAACAGGATTAGCAACTCAGGACCTCATTTAGTGATTTAAGTTGATTATAATGATTTAAATTAAATTAAAGTCAAATTCAAAACGGAAATAATTTATGGTTTGTTTCCTCTGTTGTTGTGTAAGAAGTAAAATTTAATGGCAAAAGTATTGAAATTTTCTCAGTTTTGAGAGACAGACAAAAGAAATAATTGTTTCATTTATACAGACGCACGCTTTGTTGCTGTGGACGATTATGAAGGTGAAGAAGAGGGTGACTTGGGCTTTGCAAAAGGAAACATTCTCACTGTCCTGGAGACAAGGTTTGACTTTATAACAGACATTAATTAGTGTAAATTGTTGGTTTTAAAAAATTTTCTTTAAGGTCGTTACGGCCCATAGAGCCTATCTCGGAACAGGTGATAATAATAACCTCCTGGCCAGGATGCTAGTACGACACATGTTTTTACTCCAAAGCTAGTGCTTGTACCCATTTGCACCTGGGTAGAGTGGGAAAAATGTGTGTTAAGTATCGTTTCCAAGGAACACAAAGTTGGACCTAGCTTTGCTAATATTGAACTCTGGATCTGACGATCCCCAGTCCAGCAGCCTAGCCACTCAGCCACTTACGCCACGTAAATTGTTGTAGGGACATGTAAAAACTTCATTAACACATTATGCAGAAATGTGCTTGTCGTTTTGTTCTTACTGGGCATATTTGTTCTTTTGGCAGTTGAGAACAGACTGAGAGCCATTCTTGTAACTGTTGCTATATAGTGGTGTCGGGAGCCTAGTAGGCAGGCTGCCAAACTTGGGATTGTAAGATCCTTGGTTCATATCCTGACAATTCAAGACCCAACACTGTGTTCCTTGGAAGAGACAACACGCATTTTCACTCTGTACCCAGGTGCAAATGAATATCAGCATGAGATGGGAAGTAAAACCTGTGATAGATTAGTGTCACTTCACGCTATAGAAACTGAAATGAGCTTTGGCTCTGTGTATAAGCCTGTATGACCTTTGAAAGAACTACTGATGCCATACCTGAAGGAACTTTACAACTTTACTTACTTATAATTATGTGTTTCAACATAGAAGATGTGTTTGAAATTTTTCATGTTCTATTTATTGTTGCCATAACAGATAGTGCCATCTGTTTGTATTGACCTTTTTACATATTTTGCATATAAATAACGAGAAAGGTCACTAGATCAAATCATAAGTTTCTGTCTTAAACACTATAACACAATGGAGAAATTTTCTTTTGTGCCGGTATAATTAATTTCAGACGGGTCTCTCCTTTTAAAACGTTGAAATACACTTTCATTCTTTTATAAATTTCAGAGAAGACGGATGGTGGGTTGCTGAAAATGGGGAAGGAGAGACAGGACTTGTTCCCTCCACATATCTTCAGGTAAACATTTTGTAACTTGTTTACGAGCGAGTGCAATACATTCGCACAGTCTTGTACCGGATATGTCACAAATTTGTTGATACAACGAGCATGGAATGAGGAGAATGAATTCAGGATGATAAGATGAATATGTATAGGACAAACATACCCAGAGACAATAATGGATAAGGATTTCTCTTTATTTTAAAGCTGGATCTCTCGAACTTTGACTGCTGTAAAATCAGACACCACTGTGTCGGGTACAGGTGATATCAAGTACGGTTATTAGTTTGAATCAGTACTCGATACTGAGTTTACGCAGGCTTTTTATTGGAATGACCAGAAATGAAGAAATTACATTTAATTGCACTAAAAGTTTGTTGATCGCAGACAAACAGCTTTTTTCCAATCAATTCAACTAATGATTTCATCCAACTCTTCATTTGAAACCTACACGTGAAATATGGTGGCTGCGGGTGCAGTGGTTCCTGACTTTATAGCACTCAAAGTTGGAGATAGTCAGCTTTATATATATACAGATATTTGGATTGAAGCATGTGTATTATGTAATCTTTGACTTGATGTGTTACGTTATAATTAAATGCATACATTCTCCTATGTTAGCTTTATCTTTGAGAGGTATTTCAGATCTGTTCTTCCAAGTGCCGTATGAAAGTTTGACCATACCTAACTTTGAAAGCATAGTGGCCTTTTACTTACAATGTTTAAGAAATGGAAATTGATGGATGGTGAATGTGTATGAAGCTAAGCTAAGCTGATTTGTCTATGATTATTTTTTATGTGTATTGTTTCACCCCACTATCTATTTACTTTTTGCATCTTTATGTATATTTCTCCTAAAATCTATACATTTAATGATTAACTTAAGTTAAATTTGTTTTTAATTTAAATGCATTGATGTATTTTTAATTTTTCAAACAGAAATTGTGATAACACAACTGTAATTTCCTTTCTTAATGGATTAATAAAGATGATTGAATTGAAACTAAAATATTTTATTCATCATATTCCATATTCTAAAGCAACAACTTTTACATTTACAAAGGAAGAAGATGTGCTGAATTTTTAAATTTTGAAACAAAGTTTTTTTTTCTGTTTTTTTATCCCTTTCAGAAATTCAATCCTTATAAAGATGTCCAACAGGATAATGGTAAGTTACCATATTTCAATCATATTTTAAACAGTAATGTTGTAGATAGAGGGAGAATGCCTTGTGAGTTTAACACATTTTGGTCCCCAATTTCACTGCCACCCTTCTTCCATGACTTAATTAAAAAATTATTTTCGGTTCAGATTGTTACTACTGTTGATCAGAAATTATTTCCTGTGTACAGTTGAAGTTTCCTCTAGTTCCCTATATACTAGCATATAATTTCCACTAAGCTTTTCCTAAGCATACATTTTTGGAAATTTGACAGGACTGCAAGTGAAAGGGCTTGGGGTGAGACAATTTAGTGAAACACGTCTTGTTGAGAACTGGGCTTAAAGTCTTCTTTGGTCTTGTCCCTTGTTGTCCTTCATGGTTTGCTGAAAATGATTTGTGGTTAATATCAAACTTTTTTTCCCCTTCTGTTTCATGACTTGAAAAGACGAAGAGGATGAAGAGGAGGATGAGGAAGAAGATCAAGATGAAGATGAATTTGTTAGGAAGAAAAAAGGTATTTTATGTCATACAATGTTTTGTAATTATATTGCACAACTTGGAAACAAAATCAGAAATACAACAATAAGAGATCAAACCAAAGCAGATGGCATAAAAACTAAGATAGAAACAAATCAATTGAGATGGTTTGATAATGTAAACAGAATGAATGACAATGGAATAGCTAAATCAGTATACAGTGCTAAAGCCCAAGGTAAAAGACCAAAAGGCAGACCTCGGAGAAAGTGGGAAGAAGATATAAGAGGCATTGAAGTATAGAAATTTAACTTTTTTGGAAGGAAACAGAAAATGCCAGGCCATCCTGGAGAAAGATCATCTCGGGCATCTGAATCCATACACCGAAAGGTAGCATGGGAACTGGTAAAGAAAGAAGGAAAGATTCTAATAATCTAAATCTAGAAAATATACACGTAGATCTCTAGAATTCAGAATCTAATGACGTATTAAATCTATTTATATCTAGCTTCTATTCTTCTAAAAGATAGACTGCATTGGATCTAGATCTAGAATTTTATGTGTTTTAGATCTGGAGCTATCTAAACCCACATACATCCAGGTCTAAAGTTTCTATTTGAGGTGAAATATCCATTAATTAGCTGATTATTAGATTTAGAAAGCTTGAAGACCCGTCAATGACTAATCTTGGTCAAATTTTTATCAATAAAGGAAGTCTGTTACCGTTGCCCCACAAAGGCATCTAAAAACATTTCAGGTTTTTCCAACTTTATTGAATTTTAATATTTAGTAGGATAAGGATGATTGGTTTATCAGTTACTGACATGATTTAAACTGTTGCATATACATAGATTTTGTTTATCTTGGTAGCCATCAGAAAAGACTATGAGTACTTCAACATTGTATTAAACTTTACTTTGGTCGACTTTTTTTTTCTTTTCTTCAGAAGTAAGAAATTGTGGGGAGTATCAAGAAAGCTGTTGAAGAGGTGAGACTAACAAAATCTTATTTTTTCTTTATTACAATTCATAATTGCTTTCCTATGATAAATAATTTATAATCGCTTTAATCTGTTTAATTAAAATTTATGTAAGAAAGTAATTTATCCGCAAATGTGAATGACATTTGTTTGTTGTATTAGATGATTATTGTTCTTGATGTAAGAGAATGTTTGTGAATTCATGATCATGAGAATGAAATTTATCTTTTGGCACAATGATATGATTCTTTATGTTAGATTCCATCCATGTGACAAAACCATTAATCATCAGTTGTCAAACAATTCAAGACAATAATTAATGAAACTGTGTGAAATTAAACAGGAGAATATACGCAGACATTTTGATGAGATAATCATTTATTTTTTCATGTGAACAGACTCATGTTTCTGATGTGCTTCATGCCATGGGTGCAGTTCCATCAGGATTTAGATCTTCAACATTGTGTAGGAAATTTAATGAAAGTAAGTGTCTGTCTTTGAAATGTTGAAAATATACAAGCAAAATTAACATAAGGAACAATAGGTATATATTCAAGAAGTTTTCTTTATCATAACCCTCTTCTTTAGCAAATGAAAGAATATTTTGACGCTTTAGTTTTAATTTCTTTCTACCTTTGGGTTCAGATGCCCAACATGATCTTTCTCCAGGCTGCCCTGTCCTGGTATTTTCTGTTTCCTTCCAAAAAAGTTAAATTTCTTTTGCTTTAATGCCTCTTTTATATCTTCTTCCCACTTTCTCCAAGGTTGGCCTTTTGGTCTTTAGCACTGTATACTGATTTAACTATTCTATTGTCATTCACTCTGTTAACATGCCCAAACCATCTCAGTTGATTTATTTCTATCTTAGTTTTTATGCCATCTGCTTTGGTTTGATCTCTTATTGTTGTGTTTTTGATTTTGTCTCTTTAAGTTTTCCCTACTACTCTTCTTAGATAGTGCATTTCAGCTGCTTGCTGTATTCTCTACTGTCTAAGGTCCAGGTTTCACTGCCATAGAGGAGAGTAGGACAATAAACTGTGTTGTATACTGCCATGTTGGCTTTTGTTGACAATTCTTATTTCCTAGATGGTTATATATTGTCATTGCCTTTTGGATTCTGTGGTTCATTTCTTCTCTTAATCTTCTCACTGAGTTAATCATTACTCCTAGGTAATTTTAGCTTTGAACTTGTTCTAAATTCTCCCTGGCCAATTAAATTTTTTGTGCTTTAGCTTCCCTAGTTACTAGCATTGTTTTGGTTTTCTTTGCATTTACTCTCATTTCTCTTTTATTTAGTTCATTATTCATCATGCTGGTTTGAGCTTCCATATACCTACATTCATTTTCTTCATTTTTGAGGATGCCTTTGCGACTGAATCCATAAATGTGATAAACAAGATAGAACTTAGGATACAACCCTGTCTTACTCCTGTATCTACATCAAATTCTGCACATGTTGGTTTATTGTAAAAACTTTTAATGGCTTCTATTAAATGTGGCTCTACATCTTGTTCTTTTAAGGGCTGCCATAGTTCGTCCCTCCTCACAGTGTCAAATGCCTTTTCTAAGTCAATAAAACACAGGTGCAAGTCAATGTTTTCTCTCAAGAAATTTTTCTATTATTTGTCTAATTGTAAATATGTGGTCTTGTACACTTCTTCCTGGTCTAAATCCACTATGATGTTCTTTAATCTGATCCTCTACTCTTTTCCTTAGTCTTGGACTTTCATGCTTGTTGACATATTGCATGTGGTAGTTTGTCTGCCTCTCTCCCTTGATTTTGAATCATTTCTGGATAAACTTGGTCTGCCCCTGGGGCCTTTCCTAATTTCACATTTCTTATAGCTGTTTGGATTTCTTCCATTGATATATCTACATCTTCAGCTGCCTCCTCTGGATTACTTGTTACTCTTACTAATTGATCTGTACTCCTTGTTTCATATGTTCTGGAGGAATTATGTAATTGTTGAAAATATTTTCTCCGTGTTTCCATGATTTCGCTGTCTTCTTTCATTATTTCTTCTTGGGCATTCTGAATTTGTCCTATTGGGCATGCTTTAGTCTTTCTCATGCTCTTCATTGCGTCCCATAACAGCTTTTGATTTCCTTGATAACTTTTTTGAAGTCTTTGTCCAAACTCTTCCCATTGTTCCTATTTCTGCTTTCCTCACTTCCTCTATGGAGATAGTTCTTTTACTCACATAATCTATCCTATCCTCTGGCTTCGTTGTTTGCAAGTATTTCTTCCAGGCATCCTTTTTTCTTTGATCTTAGTCTTAACATTCTCATTCTACCATGCTGTTCTTTTCTTATCTCCTTTAATTCGTTTCCTACCGAGACCTCTTCAGTACAACTGAGGTGAATTTATTTATATATTTGCCACTTTTCTTCTATTGTGCTACCTTTCACTGATAAATCTTTTATCCTAGATTGGTATATCTGTTTTAGGTTTATTCAGTTCCTCTATTTTAAGTTTAGTAGCTTTCTTCTCTTTCCTTTTCTATTTGTTTTCTTCAGTCAGTAATCTCATTTTGGCAATCACTAGGTGAGGATCATTAAATATTTTAGCTCCTCTGTTTACTCTTGCATCCATGGTACTGTAAAAAAGAGAACTGTTTACTATTATGCAGTTTATGATTGAATTTTCACATCTGTCTTCATTTAACCTTGCATATTTGTGAATATCTTTATGAGGAAAAAAGGTGTTGACTATTTTCATGTTATTATTTAAACAATAATCTATTAGTCTCTCCATTTGGAGAAGTTGTTGTCTCTCCTTCTTTACCTTTTCTTCCTCCTGATTTTCTATATTGTTGCCTACTCTAGCGTTTAAAACTCCTAAAAGCATTAGTTCCTGTTTGGGTTTGAGATTCTCTTCAACTATTTGTTTTCGAAGATATCTTTTTCTTTTTTTGTGGCGATTTTCGTTTGGTCCATAAGCTATTAATAATTTATTTTCTCTTCCTTTTGGTTTAATGTTTACCTCTATTAGTTTCGGGCTTATAAATTTCCAACTTTCTAGTAGCTTTTCATGTCTTTTATGTATTAGAAGGCCTACTCCTGCTCTAGCTCTATCTTTGACATCTACTTCGAAAGGTCAAGCCGGGTATATTGTATTTATATCTCTGCATCAGTTGATTTTGGATAAGCAGGTGATTGGCCCACTGTACCCTAGGCAGATGGTGGTGCTGCCACCTTGAGGCCCCCCTTCCAGGCCTTGTTATTTTCTGTCATAGTTAACTCCTTAGCCTTTGGTCACCTAAGACCAGCCTGTAAGACAGCAGGTTGTTATTTTCTATCAGAGTTAACTCCCGTAGCCTTTGGTCACCCATGACCGATCTGCAAGGCAGCAGGTTGTTTTCCATCAGGGTTAACTCTCTTAGCCTTTAGCCAAGACCAGCCTTCAAAGCAGCAGGAGACTTGTGGAGATCGGGACGCCCTAATCCCTGTACAGGTGTTCACCTGTCCACAAAGTTTTAATTTAAACTACAATATTTTCGTTCACCAGGCATTTTATATTTTCCAAGAGTATTTTGCATTTGTGAGGTGAAAACATACTTTGTTATGACTCTGAATGTTGAAATTTAAATGAAGAGCTTTTTTCCCCCTTGAAAACTAGTTGTGACAAAAATTATAGCATCTAATGTTCTCATTTTTCCCTTGTAGGTGACACTTACCGACTCTCCAATTATCTTACTCCAAACCTTTGCCAGTCAAATCTCATGTACAATGACTTATTTTTCGAACCAGGCACAAACAAGGTAAGTCCTCATCGTCAAATGAAACTTCCACACCTTCCAAATCTACACCTGGCTATGAGAAAAGTCAATGTAGCTATCATCAATGGTATCATTTCATAACATACCTTTGTATCCAATCGGGGGACTGGGTAGTCCAGAGGCAAGGTGTCGGCTTCTTAACCCAAAGGTGGTGAGTTCGAATCTCGCCAAGGTTTGACAAATTTTCTCGAGTGTTTTCGAGCAAAAGCTACCCCCTTAGTCCAGGTAGGTGGATCGACACCTCGTCCCATCAGAGACGGACGATAAAAAGGAGGTCATGTGTGCAGATCACAACACTGTGTGCATGTTAAAGATCCCTTGGCTGTTTACAGGGCAGTCTGGGCATAATTAATTAAAAATCCTACCAAAAATCCAGAGATCACCTTAGTTGTGTATCTGGGTAAATCAAATCAAGTCACCGATCAATGGTATGATTCGCATATCTGGGTTTTAAGCCCCTATTAAATTATATGATAACTTTCCAACAGATTGGATCAATCTTGTCGACCAATCATTGATCAATCATAAACCAACCATTGGTTGACAAATTTGGTAGTGTAATAAGAATATTGTATGATAATTGATTTGATAGGAGGTCCGATCAACGGACAGTCAAAATCAGACGGTTCCTGGTATTTGTTGTACGATCGTGGACTGGCAACGACAGGAAATAGTTGACAGCTGGCATCTCTTTCAAGATTGCCACACCTATGAACAAGATCATGTTTACAAGCTTATCTTAAATGACATCCTAAGTAAAAAGTGACATTAGATTCGGAATCAGCGCATTAAAATTAGCAAAATGATCTGCTATAATCATGTTTTCTTTCATATTTAATCTTTTACTCTAAAACCTATTTAAGTACAAATACACATTGTGCACATGTTCCTGTCTGGACAATATCAAGCGTCTCGTCAGCCATTTTTGTTCTCAGACCGATGTTAAATCAAAATTGTGTAATATTATAGCAAACCCATTGCACGACTGTTGTTTGATGGTTGTCGATTGTGATGTGCAGGGTCACAACATTTGGCAACACAATGATTGGCCCAAAGGTAGCCCTAATCAGTTTGCCAATCACCACCACAGGTAAAAGGGGCTTTAATCCCAATGTTAACAAGGGAAACAGTGTCTTTCATTTTGTGTCATTGCACACGTTTTTAGTGAAAATAATCTATGGAACATTTGTTTGTGTCATGAGGATCTATCAACTAACTTTCTGATTCCCTTTTCCATTGTTTGCACCTAGTATTATTATTTTATATTATGATATTTTGAGGAAAAAACTCATAGTTGCACTGCAATGTCTAAATTGTGCTCTTGCTTCCTTGTGCCAGATTCGACCACGGTCAACTCGTATTGAAAAAGTCATTACACTGGTATCCTGTCAACAGATTCCTCCCCCTGGTGCTGGTAAGACAAGAAGGATAAAAACGTCTATACTTTCATTGAAATAGTGATGAAAGGTATCTTATCTAAATACAGCGGAACTCGAAAGTAGGGAGCTTGGGAATAACCAGAACTCGGAAATAGCGCGATCAATCTAAATTCCTGGGTTATTTTTTCTTCTTTAAACCAATAAAAAATATCTTGCTGATAGCGAGATCAAAAAGACAGCCAACTCAGATTTAACAAGATCCTCTTGTCATCAAAATCTAGTGTTGCTGTAAAATAAAAAACACTCATGAAGAGGTGAATCATATTAAAAAATAAAATTTGGTAAAAATAAAAAGCCCACACATGTGATGACAAGAATGACTAGGCCTAGTCAGATATCATCTTGCCTTCATACAATATGGCCTGTCAGTGGGCTTTGCGTGTACATGTAGCATATTATAGCACTGCACTGTTTGAATTCATGATAACGAACGGCTGATGGGGAGGGGAGGGGGAGGTTGTCTAGACTAAGGACATCACTCTGCTCTCACTTTCATTCTGTCCCCACGTGACAAGGGTCAATGATTTCAAGTCATCTGGTTCAGACTGTAGTCAGTAAATGCCAAGTAATGACAGCACGGAGAAAGGAATTGAAAAATGAGGGGAAGAGAAGGAGGGATGTCTGCATGTGTGCCACCTGTACGATTGAGATTTTGAATTCAAAGAAAAACATACTATGAGACATTTGAAAAATGAAACAAAAACAGAAACAGACGATCAATGGGATGTGTGTACACAATCATAGACAGATAAAGGACTAGATCTTTTAGCTGATTGCTATCATACTGTTCACATCATGCTTGTTTTGTTCCCCGTCATTTTGTACTTGGAAATAGCAAAACTTCGAATTTAGCAAGAATTTGGGGTCAGTCCCGACGATCTTGCTACTTTCGAGTTGCACTGTATAATCCCTGATGTTGCGGGCAGTTATGAAGTTCCTGAAGCTGTGTAACTTTTTATATCCAAGCTTTGAATTGTTTGAAGGTAGCGTTATACATGATGGAAATAAAATAAGTTTTCAAACTCACTCTTTTTATGGAAAAATGAAAGCTTCGGTATATGTTCTATTTGTTTGTTCATCTCTTTAATTGTTTTGAGAGTGCATTATTGCTCAGGTAGATCTTTCTGAATTATTGTATATCATGAATAGAGAAAGATTTAAAGCAAACTTTAAAAAATTAATTGTTTTGACATATATTCATTATTGATATGCAGAATGTTAAGAGAATTTTGTTTGTATCAGAATCATGTGAAGATGAAAATTGCATTTGCACTTACATGATCTTAGAGGATTGTTTGATATGTTACTTGTTGTCTCTTGTGATACATTCCATCTTCAGTCTGAAATTAAACATTGGAGCTAGTCATTTGCAATATTTACAAAATATTCAGAGTCTGTGCAATACAAAACATATTTTGATATAATCTGCAGGGGTAGAAGTTGAAGGTCGTCATGTGAGAATGTGTCTGTTTGATGGACAGCAGGTACGTGAAATGATGGCAGTCATTGTCATTATTATTGAATTAAGGTGTAGAGTTGAAGTTTTATGCTCTTATCTTATGTAACTCTTTTATTACACGATTTTTCTCTGAAGAGATCGCAGGGGGACTCGAAAGTCCAGAGATAAGATGTTGGCCTCTCAACCAAAAGGTTTTAGCCCCATCAACAGTTGAAAAATTTTCTCGATTTTTTCGAAGGAGCAAAACCTACCCCTTTGGTCCAGGTAGGTGGATCGACACCTAGTCCTATCAGAGACGGATGATAAAATAGAGTTCCTGTGTGCAGATCACAACTTTTGTACACGTTACAGATCCCTTAGCTGTTTACAGGGCAGTCCGGACATAATCAAAATTCTACCAAAACCCTGAGATCACCTTAGTTGTGGATGTGGGTAAATCAAATCAAATAAAAGATCTCAAGAGATCGCAAAGTAATTACATTTCACAAAGGTTTCTACTAGATGTGTATTTGTACATTATTTGTATTAGTTTGCATACAAGAGTGTGAATGGGTTATTTTTTATTGGAGAACATGGAATCTGTTTATTGTTGAATATGTTTGGAAGGAGTTTATTGTTTGTAAATCAGATGTTAGTGTTCATAAACCAATACAACTTTCATCAAGTTTCAATTTTTTTTGTTTCCTTCTTTTTGTGCAAAGACTAAGGAATTCTGAATGCCAGTTGTGTAATTTTGCTTTGACAAATAAATAAAAAATATGGTCACAGTTTTCTTTTTATTGTCAAAGTTAATTAAAATATGTAGAAAACAGGTCATGATCAGTGTTTGTGGAAGTATGACATTCCGATAATTGCACATTGTTATATCTTGTTTTTTTTTCAGATACTTAGCAACATTCATTCTGCCACAGTCCATTCTGTAGACAAATCACAGCGCAGCTGGGCCTTCAGTACAAGAGTATGTTGATGGGAATGCAAAATAATTTACCAAGAGGAAGTTCTGTATTTTATTTAAATATCAATCTAAAATAATATTGTATCCTTAAGTTTTTCATCTAAAAATGTACTTCGTTCTTTTTAAAATTACATTTTATATTTGAGATATATATTCATTTCCCTATTTTAAACAACCACTTTGTTCATTTATATATGTCTCTGTTTTCCTCACATTTCTGTAAAGGCATTTGTTTTGTTTTTGTTTGCAGTTGACAGATGCTATGGATCCATTCGCCCATGGAGAAGTCTTTGTTAGAACAAATAATACAACAAACAATATAGGTAAATTTGTGAAATATTTGCCATTCTGATGACTGTCATTACTTTCCAAGCAAGCAAAAGGATACTACCTCTAATTTGTTTACGAAATTGAATATTGCTTTTAATTGGAAAGCAGTTTTTGGAAAATTACAACTTATTTAAAAATATTACAAGTTTGTTTTGGGTTCCTGTTCTTATTTTTTCATAGGAAGTTTAGTATACACTGATAACGTATCTTTCTGTACCTTTCATTTAAAACAATTTGGGGATGAGAATTCTAGACGCCATAGACAAGTAAAAGTGTAGTAGAGATAAGATCTAGGTCAGGTAAAAGTCATTAGTTACCGGCACATGAAATGTTTCAAGAATTTTGTTGTTTACCTATAAACAGTTTCAACAAGCAGATGAATGTTGTGATTCTTTTTCATTTATCATCTACTTTTACGACTTATGGTATACACGCCTTGGTAGGTAGCTAAATTTTTTTTAGGTATTTGTTATTAATCAATGAAACAAAGCTTTTTCATCACATTGATATCACAGTATATGATAGACATAAATCACCCCATAGTCTTATAGTGAAAGGCACATTTTTCGTTGTGCCATTGTACTTTCAATTCAGACTGGAAAGTTTATATCTGCCACATACTGTGAAATATCACCAGGAAAGGTGAATGTGGACGAGAAAGCTTAATTTTTTATTGATAAACAACAGTTCATGTGTATAAATATATTTGTAGATACAACACCATGCCTCCATCCTCACGCTAAATTGTGATCTCTTTCTGACATCGCTGCAGCAAGTCTGTCTTGACTTTTGTTGCATTTATTATTTTTTTTTACTTACAACTTGAATCTGTAAAGAAAACATTTTGTATCTTTTAGAAGTTTTCATATCTCATTTCTGTATCGTTGATGAAACTGCCTAAGCACGCGAAAACTCTAACCTCGTAAATTGATGTTTAAATCTTTCAAAAAAGTTCAACTCTAACTATGTAAGTCTATTTTGTGTACACCTGATTATTTTTTTCCATTTATTACATTGTTAAGACTAAGACAGTTATTGAATTGAAATCCAATAAGCTTGACATAGTGTTTGCAGCCCTATTCAATGATCTATTACATTTTTTGCCTTTCCTGTAAAATTACGTCTGGCGGACTTACACGTTTAGACAGTATCACCGATGATGTATAACAATGAATGCACCTGTTCATCATTAGTGATGTTGGTGTTATTATTTTATTATTGTTTTGCCCTTTATGTCTATCTCTCTTACAGGCCTCTTATTTGAGCTGTGCATTTCCTACTCCAGAGTGGTAAGTCATTTTATCGCATTACTCTGCCTGTAATGTGCCATCATTAATAATCCATCAGTTAGTTTTGATTTCTCATATTTACAATGTTGTATTTGAAAATTTGTCCACCGCCCTCTCCATTTTTATCCCTCATTTATCATTGAATTTACTTAACTGTTCATCTTTGAATAACAAATTAATGTCTACTGTAATGACTGTTGAATCACACTGTCATCATTATATTTATCAGTAATATTCTGTGCCTGATTGATCAGAGTTTGTCTTTATGTACTGCAAATGTTTAGATGCCTTGTTAGTGGGCATATGCTTTGGATGCCTTGGTCAGTCTCCTGTAGCCTAGAGCCATGTAACTCAGCGTGGAATAGATCATTTAATGCATCTTTTCTTCTACAAACTTATTTCCTGTGCAAGGTGGAAGGCCTCAAGGTATGCTTTGTACTACTGCCAATAGAACAATGACAAACTTTCAACAGCCTGTTTTTTATATATGTTTTTTTTTTTACCATTGGTTTCTTTGTTTTTTGTTGGGGATTTTTTCCCCTATAGTGTAATGCTTTAATGGACTAGTACTTTATCATGAATCCTTACATTTATGATAGGATCTTGATGAAAGATTAAACGAAAAGTTACAAGTTTTGTAAATTGTACATTTTAAGGTTATGAGAAAAGGGTTTTAGATATGGATGAAGAAAATAAAAAGACTATAAACTGTACATACAACATTCCAAATAAAAAGATATGGCTATGCTTTCTTTAAGATAGTTACCCATACATTAATTTCATTACATCCTCCACACAAAGGCACATATTATACATGCTATGAGCATGTGCACACAGATGATACACACAAATACACGCAGGCACAAAGTACCCAAAGAAAACAAGGAGAATTAAAAACACCTCAGAAACTTTTCATACCCCCTCACACCCCCACCCCAACAAAAATAACAAAACAACCCCAAACAAATCCAAATCCAATCAGACCAATTAACAAAGCTGTCATTCAGTGCCATGAAGAATAATACCAGAGTCAAGGGTTGGGAGGGATTCTGTAGTAGTAAGTTAAGGAGAAAACTTTTCATAACAAAGTGTTTATAGGAACGGAACAGGCTGTTTGAAATATGTCAGTAGCCATTGTGTGAAATTGTTTCAAAATAAAAAACAAAACAATAATTATATCACCGAAAAAGAAAAAAACCCATTGAAGATACTTTTCTTCTTTATTATGTGTGTATAATTTATGTCAATTGAATGATTAATCATCTAGTGTGATTTAATATCTTGTGCATGCATTTTATCTTATCATTTGCATAGTAAAAGACAAAACAAAAATAACATACCACACTAATCAGTGTTTGATATTTCCTTTGGCTTTGTTTTTCTGTTTGTTTGATCAGCTAACTCCTTGCTAACATATTTCATGAAGGGAAAAAATGAGCCAATTCTTTTTGTTTCTTATCTTTTTAAATTGACATTTTTAATTATCAAATCCCTCCTTCCCTCTGCTCCTCCTTTTGTTTTATCTATTTCTGTTTGCCTCTCTGCTTCTGTCTCATGGGTGGTTGGCGGGCACTGCTGGTAGGTCCTATTTCTTTTCTTTTCTTCTTTCACTGATCTTTCATTTTGCCGTTTCCTATAAATTCACACCAAGATTACACACCAAGTGGATTGGGTCAGTTTCAATGAAACAAAGGCTTCTGTCTCTGTGTCAATTTCCTGGTTCACTGTCTCTTTGTCTTTCTTTCTATGTATATCTGTCTACCTGCCTGTCTGTATGTTTGTCTGTGTCTGTCTGTCTGTAGGTCTGTCTGTCTGTCTGTCTGTCTCTCTGTCTCTGTCTGTCTGTCTGTCTGTCTGTCTGTCTGTCTCTCTCTCTCTCTCTCTCTCTCTCTCTCTCTCTCTCTCTCTCTCTCTCTCTCTCTCTCTCTCTCTCTCTATCTATCTATCTATCTATCTATCTATCTCTCTCTATCTCTCTCTTTCCTTCTCTATCTCTTTGTTCTGTTTTTCAAGCTAGCGATATGTCTGCAGTGTTTTTGTCTTATTGTAGATCCATATTTGGTTTTTAAAATCAGGAAGTCAAAAACATGGATCCACTGCATGACATTGAATGAAAGTAAATTATATAGATAATTTTCAAACAACCAGCAATTAAGGCCAAGAAACATGAAAAAGGAATGAATAGATATCATGCCCACTACTTTTTGCAGTCTTAACGATTGGCTATTGTTCTAGAGAACAAGAGTGGTTTGAATGATATGAACATTTGTAAAATGCTGTTCTTCCCACGTTTTTTTTGGTGTGCTTTGAGCCTTGTTGAAATTATGTGCAAATTTTAAACTTCATCGTTCTGAAGATTTTGTCTTACATAGTAAGAGGAAAGCCTAACAATGCAGACTTTTGTGAAGAAAGTGCATTGTCTGCATGTCTCATCTTTGAAGAAGACACTATAAGATAACTATAATGTTCCTAAAGTCTTATTTCCTCTCCTTTTGTTAGTCCTTTTTTTGTGGCTTATGTACATGCTGTTAGTATCAAAATTCATCACAAAATATTCAATGATAATATTGGGTTGATGGGAAAAAAAGGGGGAATGAAAATTGCTCAAGTTGGTAACAATTAAAGGAGGCATAACACCTTAGATCTTAATATGCAACAATGTCAGCCTTATGTTAATGCAACTGCCTTAACGCATCCCTAGACTGCCATAGCTGTGTGTGAAATGGAAATGTGAAATAATATGTAGCTCTATATAAAAACAAATTTTCAATTACCATCCTTCATTTCAAAAACAAACACAACCCTTTCATACTCGATTGTTATAGTATAATCAATTTGAGGCATGAAGATGTTTATTTTGTACTCATTTTCTCTTAGCATGTTTGACTTTCAGCCTAGTGTTTCTCATTCGTAGTGGCCTTCAGGGAGAAACTTTCAACATTAACATGATCCTTTTTTTCACTCTCTCTTTCTCTCTCTCTCTCTCTCTCTCTCTCTCTCTCCACAATTTTCGTTATCTTTACATTTCTTATGCCATTTATAACACTTGTCCTTGCAAGTAATTTTCACCTGTTCTCTTTCTCTAAGTCTAACCACTACACTGATTGAATAGTTCAAATATTATCAAGTTATTCAATGCCATTTGACTATGATTAACATCGGAGTAAATGTTGCTCATGTGTAGCACGCTGAGGTGTTTTATATTTTATTTCTGTAGTAGCAACAATGTTAATGATAATCATCTAAGTGAATTGGCTTGTACACTCACAGCATCTTTGTAATAGCTGTAGATATTCTTTTATGAGTTGAATTCTATGTTAAGTTTGAAAACGTATTTGAAATACATGGTTTAATATCGTTGACTGATCCCAATGCATTGAAATTAAGCCCTATGTAAGTGTCCATACTTGAGTTAAACTATTTTAAGTATGTTAATAATATACTGAATGTGTTTGATTTATCCTCACATAAAAAGGCCACAGATAAGTTTTTTTTATAATTTTGTTTAAATTGCGACAAGAAGTATATCAAAATTTTCGACTTAAATGTATTCTCCTTTTTATGTTTAAACAATTTTTTGCGTAGCATAACTCGTATGTTCCTCTCTGTATGCAGTCCATTTCATGTTTCATGTCTTTGTTTGATAGTACACAATAAGAAAACAAGGCTTAATCTTTTTTTAACGAATTATAAAGCAAGATTCCACCACAATATTTGAACTAAGCTGGCATAATGAATTAATGATTTATATATGAAAATGGCCTCATTAATACTTTTTCTTTCTTCCCCTTCCCATTGATGAAACTGTACCTCAATCGGTATAATAAAGCCTTTTAATTCACTGGTCCTAAAACAAATTTGTTCACATGATACATAGTGTGAAACTGCCCAAGCATTACAATTCTTTTAATATATTGCAAGAGTTGTATAGCATGTATTTGCCCTATTGTTTTTACCTTGAATTGCGTGTACCTTGACTTTGTAAGTGCAGTTTATCACAACAACAACAACAACAAAATGGATGCAAATGTCTTAATTTATTATAGATATTATTTGACTTAGCCCATGATGCTTCAAAAACAATTCATTACATTTAATTTTTGAGCAGATGTATCAGACTTTTTCAAGAATAACCAGAAGATGTTTTTGTGTCAGTTGGTGTCTGTTATCTGTTTTACTTTTTTTTAAATATCAGTTTTTACTGTAAAATTCAAAACTATTTTAATTGTCAGCTTGCATGTGAGACACAGACATTTAAATATCATATAAATTCTCTATAATATGCTTATGTGTCATCTATCACTTTTGTTTTCAGAGCACCAATGAAAAGGGCGAGTTCAGTTGTGGTTGGGTCCATCTTCCTCTTCTTGACGTGAATAAGTAAGCGTTGTGACAAATAATAAGTAAGAATGTGGTGACAAATAATAAGTAAAAGAATGTGGTGACAAATAATAAGTAAGAATGTGGTGACAAATAATAAGTAAGAATGTGGTGACAAATAATAAGTAAGAATGTGGTGACAAATAATAAGTAAGAATGTGGTGACAAATAATAAGTAAGAATGTGGTGACAAATAATAAGTAAGAATGTGGTGACAAATAATAAGTAAGAACGTGGGTCCCTTGTGTGAAGGAATTTTAAAATAATAAATCAGAGTAGCAGTTCAAATAAAGTATGTTGTTCATGCCTGAGAATAATGATTGATAACCAATTTTTCGGTCAAAAATGTACAAATGGTCAAAAGAAGGAAGAGGGATAGACAAAGAGTTAAATGGATACATTGTTGAGTACGTGATAGAAAGCTAAATGGCTAGGAATATGAGGGTTACAAATTACAATAAAAGATGGATCTGCGAATTAAGGATACATAACTGTAAAAATGATTTAATGCAAGTAGCTTTTTCAATGTTGAGTGTAGGGTAATCCGGAAAAGAGTCCAGATTTTTTTGCGCGTATATCATTGTGTTCTGAGGGGGCAACCATCTCCTACTAGATGCGTCCGCAGGTTGCGAATAGGGGAACAGCCTTTAGATATAGAGGTAAGTTGCGAATACCGAATAAGCAATTGCGGACAAAACTGGCGTTAGCCAGTGAGGACGGAATGGGGCTGCAGAGTGGGAACTCAGCCCTTAGAAAATGCTCTAGATGTCCTGTGAGGTGGCTAACAGGCGAACCGAGGCGCCTTTATACCCTCCCCCTGAGTAAACAGAGCTCGTTAACCTGGAAGGGCAGTTTGTTTAGGAGAAGGAAAACTCCGATTTCAAACCATGGGCAGACAGGGCTCATGAGCTTGAGAAAGCTGCCTGTCTAGGAGTGAATCTCCAAAATAAATCCTGGTCCTCCAGGATCGGGGTTAGGCATAGAGTTAATGCCCCTATGTTGTAAAAAAAATAAAATGTTACAGAAACCGACAATGGATTAAAATATATGAATACAGGTGAAGGAAAGACTGACACACAGAGTTCTGGATCCGTAGCTCAACAAAACCAGACTGGACTGGCTATCCAGAACACTGTACCAATGATGGGTGAGAGCCAAAGCCAAAAGGAAGCCAGCAACCAGACTATGTCAAGTCTTCAAAACAATCAATTTTGGTGGGCGCATGGAATGTGCGCACACTTTATCAGACAAGAAAACTTGCGCAGACTATAAATGAAATGGACAAATATAAAATAGATTTCTTGTCTATATGTGACTCACGATGGACTGACAATGGCAAAAGAGATGTCGCTACTGGTCATAAGATCCTCTATTCAGGAAGAGAAGACAATCAACATATGAATGGAGTTGCCCTGATAGTATAAAAAACGGCAAAAAAGACTGTTGGAATGGGAACCCATGGGTTACAAGATTACTGAAAGCTAGGTTTAATTCTAAATACGCAAAGATGACCATCATCGTGTGTTACGCCCCACAAGAGGACAAAAGTGAGGAGGAGAAAGAACAGTTTTATGAAAGACTTAACAGCACAGTACAAAAGACCCCAAGACATGATCTACTTATTGTTCTTGGTGATTTAAACGCCAAAGTTGGAAAAGTTAATAGTCAAAGAGAACACATAATGGGACGTGAAGGACTAGCTGCCGACATGAATCACAATGGAGAACGTTTGGCAGAATTTTGCGCAGAAAACAATTTAATCATTGGAGGAACCATCTTTAAGCATAGAGACATCCACAAATATACATGGACCTCTCCACACGGAAAAACCAAAAACCAAATTGACCACCTCACTATCAATAAGAAATGGAAGACATCACTGTTAGATGTGAGAACAAGAAGGGGAGCCGATGTTGCAAGTGACCATGAGCTCCTGACTGCTAAAATCCATATAAAATTAAGGAAGACAAAGAAAAGTGACATCAGGAAAGGAAAATTTGACGTTGGAAAACTACAAAATGAAGAAACTGCTAAAAAATTCAAAATAGAGTTGTCAAATCGTTACCAGGCCCTGCTGGATGAGCAAGAACTGTCCTTGACAAAATTCAACCAGGAACTGCTAGACCTGAGCCAGGAATCACTGAGACCTAGCTAAAAGAAAGAAAGAAAAGTGGATATCAGATTAATCATGGAAAGTGATCAAAGAAAGAAAAAAGACAAAGGGCCGCCTACCAATCACCAGATCAGAAAGAATTAAAGAAAAAATCCATAATGAATATAATATGCTAGACAAAAAAGTGAAAAAGTCAGTCAAAGCGGACAAGAAAGCTTACTATGACTTGTTAGCAAAAAGAGCAGAAAAAGCAGGCCAAAGACAAGATATGAAGACTCTATACCAGACAGCTAGAGAACTTTCCAAAGGGTATAGGAAAAATGACACACCGATCAAGGACACACAAGGAAATTTACTCGCGAGCGAAGCAGATCAAATGAACAGATGGAAAGCGCACTTGAGTGTGTCTTAAACAGAGAACGCCAAGGCTCTGCACGGTCATTAAACCTGCAGAAAATGACTTGGACATCAACACGCTAGCCCCAACTTTAGATGAACTAAAAAAGGCAATAGGAGTCTCAAAACAGGAAAAGCCGCAGGTGAAGATCAGATGACAGCGGAAATGATTAAGATAGAAAAAGAAATGACCCCTAAAATCTAAAATATTACAAAGCATATTTCAAGAAATTTGGGAAAAAGAAGATCTACCAAGTGAGTGGAGTGTTGGACTCATCGTCTAACTACCAAAAAAGGGAGATCTTTCTAAATGTGATAATTGGAGGGGAATCATGCTACTCTCTATCACCAGTAAAAAAATTTCCGCAAAATATTACTAAACCGTATAAACCCTACAGTCGAACCAAAATTTAGAAAGCAGCAAGCAGGATTGAGGATTTTGTGCTCAAACCATATATTCACTCTTAGACAAATTTTTGAACAATGCCAAGAATGGAATGCTCCCCTGCACTCAAATTTTATAGATTTTGAAAAGGCTTTTGATAGTGTACACAGACCTGCATTATGGAACATTCTACGACACTATGATATTCCCTCCAAGGTAGTTAGCATAATCAAACTGCTTTACAGGGATTTCCATGCTAAAATAATCTGTGGAAATAAATTGATGGAGATTGTGAACATCAATACAGGTGTAAAACAAGGCTGCATTCTAACACCTTTTCTATTCCGCCTTGCTATCGATTGAATTTTGAAGGAATCTGTTGAAAATAAGAAAACAAGACTAAGGTGGACATTCACTGAAATATTAGAGGACCTTGATTTTGCTGATGATGTTGTACTCCTGTCACAGAACATCACAGATATGCAAACCAAAACGCAGCGAGTTGATAACAATGCAGAAAAACTGGGGCTACACATAAATATTGGAAAAACAAAAATTATGAGGATGAACAACAAATCGAAACAACCGGTGAAACTTGGAAACAAGAAGATTGAAGATATACAAGCTTTCACATATCTCGGAAATAAAATTACTCAAAATGGAAATTCTGAACATGAGATCAAAGAAAGATTAACAAAAGCAAGAAAAATATTTGGATCACTGAATAATATTTGGAATTCAAGAAATATCTTAATTAAAACAAAACTCAGATTTTACGAATCTAATATTTTAGCTGTCCTTCTTTATGGTGCTGAATCTTGGAAAACAACAAATATCATCTGCAGAAAGCTGGACACATTTCAAAACAAATGTCTCAGAAAGATCCTCAAAATATTTTTGCCAAACACCATATCAAACAATGACCTTCAAGAAAGAACATCACTGGAGTCAATATCCCAGATTGTGAGGAAGAGAAGATGGAAGTTGACTGGTCACATCCTTAGGATGAATGCTGATGCCATCCCTAAAATAGACCTCAGATGGACCCTTTAGGGAACAAGGAAGAGAGGTCGCCCGCTAGAATCCTGGAGGATAAGTATCGAAAAAGAGATGAAGAGCCAGGGATGGACGTGGGGGCAGAGGATAAAATTGGCATCTGATTGTGTTCAATGGCGATCCACTGTGTCGGCCTTGTATGCTGCCCAAGCACCACGAGGATAAGTAAGTAAAAAAACATCATTGTGTGGTAATTTACCGTTGCTTTCCATGTTGAAATTTCTTTTGCCAAATCTGATAAGGCCCATTTTGCTGCTTGGTTCACCCGGGGGCCATGAGATCTTTGCAACAACAGACTATTGAACTTGGATCTCCTGAATGATAGATGACTGCCAACTGACTAGGTCAGTGTATGAAGATGTATATGTATATCATGTATGTATGGATGTAATGCATGAATGTATATAATGTATGAATGTATATATATATATATATATGTATATATATGTGTATTATGTATTATGCATATTTTGTATGTGTATATTCATTTACATTTGTTGACATGATCATATTATGAGTTGATTCATGATTAACATGTGCGCCATATTTTTATTTTCAGATCTTTTGATTTATATGTCAATGGAGGGACACCGCGAAAAAAGGTGTTGAAGTCGACCCAACAATCAGCAGACGCAGTAAGTTGTTCGACTTTTTTCTTTCAAATTGTCTTCTATGCTTTGTGTATATAATAAATATGTTATTTACAAGCATGCATGGAGACAATGATGGATAATGATTTCTCTTTAGTATAAAGTTGAATATCTCAAACTTTGACTGTGTTAAACTCAGACACCATTGTAACGGAGACGGGTGATATTAAGTATGATTAGTAGATCGAATAAGCATTTGATACTGAGTTTACGCTAGCTTTTTATCATAATGACCGGAAATTGGGAGATTGGATCTAGTAACACTAAAGAGTTTCATCGACCAATGGCAAACAATCAATTCAAATACTGATTTGAGCTCATAGTTCATTTGCTAAGAATTTTAAGCTAGCTGTTTAAAACATTGTGGGTGCAGTAGTTCCTGAGTTTATAGCACTCAAAACAAGTTTGCTTTATATATACATATGAAGTATGTAATATGAGAAATGATAAATGGAAGTGGACATTATATGGTGAATGTTAATTCAAAAATGAGATATTGTTGCCATTATTATTTTCTCAAATTGAAACAGGTTTTCTGAAATGTTTGCAAAGTAGACTCAAGACTTATCTAAAAGAAATGTTTTCAAACTCACTGTTCTATTTAGCATTGTCACATTTTTTAATGGATCCAACCAAATTGGTTTTCTCTTTAATTATAAGAGTTTCCGACATTTCTCTTTTGTTTCATTTTGTCAGCATTAGATTCAACATTGCTTTTCATGTATTATTCTTTCTGTCTTTCATCCACTCTCTTAGATTTGTAGTTATCTCAAAACTGTATCCTGTGTAGTAATGGGTTTTTTCATCATATTTTCTCTATCTTACTTGGAACATTAAATTAAATTGAAGACATCTATAAAAAAAAATCACACTACAATTTGTGCTATCAATCATTCTTCTTTGACCATTTCTTTCTGTTGTGATTTTCTGCTTGTAGCTTTTCTAACATTGGGAAAACCTCTCTACATTCATTGAAAAGATGTGCTAATTGAATTCTAATACTTTAAAAGAGTCACACTGCACAAAGGGTGACAGGTTTGTACGAGAGCATTTGTGGGTTTTAAAGGGAATATAAATGTACAGGAAGAGCAACGAAAGGGCTGCACATTTTAAATTCATGCAAATGAGAATAATTTAGGATTGCATTTGTTTTTTTCTTATAACTTCCCTTGCTATATTGCTAAGTACTTTACTTATCTATGAGGTTTTCCACAGGACTTTTTTCAGACAGTTGTGAATCATGTAATAAAAATGTTCATGTGAAAAACAAACAAAAATAACCTAAAGACAGCCCAAACAATGATATGGAATCTCGCTCTCCCCCCTCAAACCAAGACCAACAGCCTCAAAACAACATAAATTGACCATAATAAAAAATGACCAGGGGAAAAAAAGAAAACTTCTGAAGTATAGCTTATGCATTTGTACAAATTTTCATGAGAAATATTTTGTTACATTTAAAAGGTTAACCAATGAATTGAAACATCCTTATTGTCGATTGCTCAAACACTTACGTAGTTATGTCATATATCAAAGGAGTCTTTAAGAATTTTGATAATCCATTTGAGGGACTGGTTTCCTTGTTATTTACAATACAAATGACTGTCACCTCCTCCACTAACACTTTGGTCACTTTTTCTCAGGACAATCTGGTAAGTACCTTCACATCGAGTGAACATTTACAATCAGCACAGCCCATCTTCAAAGCGTTTTTTTTTTTTTACACTGTATTATTCATTAATTGCCAAAAAAATATGCCTGGGTAAACAAAAGGTCACAGGTTTCTGATTTTGTTTTGACTTGATCTGTTTCCTTTTTCTTTTCTTTGAATTAAAAAGAATTATACTGTGCATGCGACTCACAATCCTCAACAAAAGATTTTGCATAAATCTTTTCAGTATAAAATTGTTTCCACACTTTCTTTTTTTCGTTGACTTTTTGGTTTGCGAGCCCACACATCACTTGATGAACTTGCTGAGATAGATCTGTTACCATTTCTTGTTTTGTTCATTATAGTCAAAGCTTTCAAGTTGTTTCTTGTTTGGAGAAAGTATTCTCTTAGTATAGCGTTTTGCCAAGGACGTCAATATAATGGTGTCAGATGCAAATAATCATTTATGAATAAGTCTTAGTCTTATAAGCTAACTCTCCCCCTCAGACACACACACACACACACACACACACACACACACACACACACACACACACACACACTAAATCCAGTCTTTTAATGCACAATGATGTAAGGCAGTGGCTGTTTGTCATGAATAAAATTTGTGTGCAAGGAATTTAAAAGTGAAAACTGTATATTTAGGACGCTCCATGAAGTAAGAATGCTTCAGATCTGCTACAAGTGTAAAACATAGGAAATTATCAGTTGGACACATTACATCATTCTTGAAAAAGCTGATTTGCCGTCACTTCCATTACAAGGCCATTTGAGAATTGGTTCAGTGCCTTGTTCTTTTTCATGAAAGAATTTGCTTTGATCTTTTATGTAATCTCATGAAAGATAATGTTTGTTTTCGTGGGTATTGTTTTTAAATTTCTGACTGCATCATTTGAATCAAAAAGAGAAACATGAAATAAGCACAAACAAAAGCAGCACCACCAAAAGCACCTTCTGCTCTTCCGCCTTATGACAATGTCCTTTCAGATAAAGAAGTGATGCAAGAGTTGATCAGTGGTAAAATGTATCAAACTGGACCTACAAAATATAGAGTTGAATTTATTAACCACTACTGAAGCTTGAAAGTCTAACATTTCTAATTTACAATATATCGCAAAACTTATGATTGAAGGAGAAAAGAAAACGTAACAAAACACGTGTTTCCTCATTACAATATTTGATACAAAATTATTATGCATGTGTTTGGCATCTCATTTTCATCATTGCTTTTTCTTAATATCTTTATTTATGGATGTTGTGCTCTATTATCATTGCACTAAATTGATGTGTACAGATACAGATAATCTTTTATTTTTTAGTGAAGAAAAACTATTTTTGTCGAGAAGTTGTCCTACATTTGCTTAGTCCCCCATGTCCTTAAATAAAAGACTTAAATTTAGTTTTTTATGCTCCTAGAAAATAAAGGAAAGTTATCTGTAGTTAATGAAAAAAAATTGGACAATGAGTCTGTTTTTCTTACCATTCACAATTAATTTTGAGTTTTTTCTCTCTCAATTTTTTCTGTTCTAAAATCAGCGGCAAACCATAAACTATTATGACTCTCATCAAGCAATCTGAAACTCAACATGAATTCTGATTTACCCTCTTTTAGCTGTACCATGAGAAAGTATATTTCAAAGTGTAAATCTGTCATGGCAGCTAATGGGAATAGTACACACTAGACATAAAGCCACGAAGAAGGTTTAAAACACTAGATTCCACCTTGATTTAGATATCTCTTGGATTGAATCAATGAATATACAAAATACTTTCACAATAGTTTCCTCTTTACGACTATGGCATAAAAGAAACTTTGTGAAGTGACACAATATAAATGTGGAATTTCCCACTGATGATAGGTATGGACTAATTTCTTGGAAGTGATTTAATGAGTGTACAAGGGCTCAAAACAATTTGTGGGAACATACCTAAAGATTGTCAATAAAGGTGAAAAAGTATATTGAATAGAATTTATGTATTAACAAAAGACTCTTACAATCAATTTTAATTCTGCAAGAGAATTTGAATCAAGACACACCATTGCTAACTTAGACCATTTGTCAGAGAAAAGTTGAACCTATGGATTTTGATGCTGGGATACATTTTGTCTGGCGTATCTATCTTGTTCGTAGATTAGATTTTGAGGAATTTTCAGGTCCTAGTTGTTTTACTTCATTATTCTTGACCCGTCAACTGTTTTCATGTTTTTATGTTCTCACATAACAAATATTTTTAAAAGGACAATTCTTGTCACCGTTCTAGCAGTCAAATAAACATTGGTCATAAAGTCAGCTCATTGTCATGGATTCAAACTGAAATCAATAAAAGGTTTATGAGGTAATTGAAGTATACAGTTGTTCTAGGTCAATGATGCTTGCATTCCTTTCAGCTTGAATCCTTCTCTTTTATTTCCTTTTCTCTCAGACTCCTTAAACTTATTTTCCAATATACTTTATTTATGTCAGAGAATGATCAGAGGATCTGTTCTCAAACTACCATGTTTCATTGTTTCAATCTATAAGTATAAAACATTCGACTGATTCCAAATTTAGTTTGATTTTTAATTTGTGTTACTTTAAAGCAATACAATACAGTATGAACATTTTCTCATTTGTTTTATACATGTACTCCTATTTTACATTATTCGCTTTTTTAAAGAAGATGTTTTGTCAACGTCTTAGTTTGTTGTGAGAATTAGTCATTGTCCTGTCCTCTGATCAAAAATATAAAATAGCAAGAGCTCCACTAAAAAAAAAAAAAAAAAAAAGTATCATTTTGGGTTTAGCCCTTGCACAGACAAGAAGGGAGTAAGGACTACACACTTTTGTTAAACCCTGTTCATGAGATGTTTGCATTGATTCTTTTGGTGGTGGAGTTGTCATTTTTTTACTTTTATCATTTTGACTTCACTCACGTGAGGCTCCTCTTATATTTTAACAATAAGTGACGCTGTTATTCATCATTTTATTCTTTATTTCAGCTTCCAGTAATGCACTAGCCTCCCTCATATCTGGCAACAAGCAACCACGTCTGATTGTCAAAATCAATGTTCGAAACAGCAGCACAAAGAATCTATGGAGTGAGAAATTTTATTGGACTTGGCTTTCCTTTTTCATTTAATCTCTTGTTGAAATTTATTTTGTCGGTTATGCACTCTTAAGAATACTTGCACATTTTTAAGTTAACAACTACTTTGCTTTCCATAGAAAAAAACACGTTTCCTTCTTCAAATATAAAGTTTACAGGCTGATATTTATTTGTTACCTGCGCTAACTGTATCAAACCTGAAGGGCTTTGACTATAGTTTGCATTTTTACTTGAGCCATAGTACCTTTTTAGTTAATATGTTGTAACTATGTTAAGAAAAGCCAGAGAAATTCAAATGTTGCAATTTCCTTTCAGTGCCCTTCCTGACACTATCATGGGATCAACAACCATGTTGCCACTCTCTACTCTCTCTACCGCAACTGTCTGGCTGACACACTGCTCAGAGACAGACTGGACTTAGATTCAACAGGTGTTGTTTACATTTTTTATAAGCTTTTATCTTTACTAAAGATAAAAGAAATGATATTGCAGTAGGCTGGTAACTAGTAAAGAGAAATACGAAATTTATTATGAAGGCCTAATAGGTAGAACAGAGACAGAAAACTTTCGGGCAAAACCGCTCCTATTCAGTCATACAGTTACCATGTTTATCCCATTTGATCAGCTAAAGCTTTAAACAAGACAAACTAGATCATGCTGTCAAACATGCATGGTCTCCTCTGTGTACTGTCTCTGTTCTACCTATTAGGCCTTCATATTCAATATCGTATTTACTCTTTTAATTTTACTGAAGTAGTGTTGATAGTCTGGTGGTTAGGCTGCTGGGTTTGATATCTTCAGGTCCTGAGTTCAAATCTTAGCACTGCTAGGTACAACGTTGTTCCCTTTGGGAAAGATGCCAAACACGTATTTCTCCCCTCAACCAAGGTTCAAATGGGTATTAGCATCAGCTGGAGAGTAAAACCTGAGACAAACCAGGGTCCTGTCCAATAGGGGATGTATTATTTCCTGTTCCTTCGTGCTGTAGAAATCAGTGTAATTTACAGCATCATGGGCTTCAGTAGCCTGGAAGGAACTTTACCTTATTTTGTCTTAGCAATGCTCCAATGAATGTATGTGTCCGTGACATAATGTGAAGTGCATATTGAGTTCCTTGACACTCTCATCCAATGGTCTATGACCAGCCCAGTGGTTCAATGTTCATCTAATAAGATGGTGAAAAACTATAAATCAGGCAATTCAAGATCAAGGGTGACATGTCAACGTGACACATATCTGTCCTGGGATTTGTGCAAGACTTATTGTGCGAAATAAAGTTCAGGCTTTCATCTCGTTATTGTAAGTTTGGTTCTTTCTTTCTCAAATTATAGTTATAACACAACAATGTAAGATTAAGATGAACGACCTCATGTTTATCCCATTTGATCAGCTAAAGCTTTAAACAAGACAAACTAGATCACGCTGTCAAACATGCACAGTCTCCTCCTCAATTTTGATAGTCATCTGCACTCCAGTACAGTAAGACTGGAATAAAGTGCCAACAGAAAGTAAACAAAGGAAGCAGAAGAAATATAGAATTCAATACATGGCTCTACAATCAGAATTCGATTGATCGTAATTGCATTAAAAATCATGTTCGCTGACAGTAATTCGACACCTGCTCCCATTAGAGGTGGATGATTTAAAGGTTGTCCCATGTGCAGATTACAACACTCTGTGCACGTTAAAGATCACTTGGCTGTTTATGGGGCAGTCCAAGCAAAATTATGAATCCTACCCAAACCCCTAAGATCACCTCAGTAGTGGATTTGGGTAAACCTAAATTTTGAAAAACCTGGCTTTGAATCCTGGCAACACCAAGTACAAAGTAGTGCTTCATGGGAAAGACACTTAACACGCATGAACCCGCCTGAACTGAGTGTAAATGGATATCTGCACCAGTTAGGGAATAAAATCCTTTGGCTAGCATCCTGAGGGAGTGATGTATAATGTCCTGGTAAACTTCTCGCTATAGAAACTAGGATAAAGCCCCAGCTTTACGAGCATCATTACCTTCATAGTTCTATCCATACCATCTTTGGGTGTGGTGAAACAACACTTTTATTTGATATCTATCCTTGTAATGAAATGTTTTCATCCTTACAGAGCTGATTCACAGTCCGCTATTCAAATCATTCCCTGTGACTGCCGATGTTCCAGATTTGATGAAAGTTTTCAGAGTAAGACACATTCCTCAATAATTGACTTCTTGTTTAGCTTAAATCAGTTTAAATGTCACTTATTCATTCGTCGTTTGTATAAAATTTTGTACGTGTGCACTTCTTGGATTAAGGACGCAATTGATGAGCTCACTGCTGTTTTGCCCTATATCCAGTTTTGCTCTTTTTGTAGACATGGTCACTCTGTGTAAGAGCGAATATAAATTTTCAATTTAAGGACATATATATCTCAATAACGTGATCTTGGATCATGAGATCCTCAGTTCGAATCCTAATAAAGCTTGGTCCGACATTGTGTTCCTTGGGATAGAAACCTGCAACGGACTAGCGTCTTGTCCAGGAGTTGATTATCAGTAGCATCTGTTATGCTTCACACTATAGAACTGGGATAAACTTAATGGCGATATGGGCCGTAACGACCCTGAAGAAACTTTAACACATCTCAATTGCAACCCTTCATTTGCAGCATTGGAAATGCATTATGTTCTATGCCTATTAATTTTGCAAAGAAGTCACAAACACTTGTGAGCTGATTTCTCAACAACCCCCCCCCCCCCCAAAAAAAAAACCCAGTACCTCTCGGTCACAGCACAATGCCTTTTAACCACTTGGCCATCTTGTCCCCATACATTATTTTTTAGTATTTCAAGAGTACAACTGGCATTATTGGTTTGATATAGAGAAATAGGTGAGCACGTAGGATTTTTATTAAAAGTATGTATTATATAATCAACAGATTTCTTGGCTGGATAAACTCAGAGAAGTTGAAGGGCTGAAAGGGTAAGCTTTTCCTGTCACTTGATTGTGTTCATATCGTTGTCAAAATACTAACAAAAAAGTACATCAAAAGTTTCACTTATATTCTAATCATGTTTATAACTACTGACATTTTAACTCTACCGGAAGTTGAGAAGACATACCATGTTTACTGCCACATTGTGAACTTGGTCTGTCGATTTCCTTGTGTATGGATTACATTGATGTCTCCAATTTTCTTTCTATTTTAACTTTGTCCTCTCATGTTTCCATGCCCAACATGGTGTTGATATAAAACTATTAGTGAAGTTATTTTTTTCTACCTCTATAAGACATTATCTTTTAAGAACTATGACAGGTGAAAAGTGTGCAGATATAAATAGATAGACAGATGGATATATAGATAGATAGATAGACAGATAGATAGATAGATAGATAGATAGATAGATAGATAGATAGATAGATAGACAGAAATGCTTAATGATTACTCATTTGTTTTTTTTTAAACATAAAAAAAACCCCAAACAGTTCTATATCAATAGTGTAACTTTGACCAAAAACAACCCCATGACTTAAACAATGTAAACGTATGCACCAGGCTGGTAGCATAATTACCTACAAAGTCATAGACTTCATGCTGCTCAATCATTCCCTCTTTAATTTCAAACCCTCCCCTTGACTTGCTTGACTTACACCCTTGTACCCTGGGTGGGTCATAAACCCTTGTACCCCGGGTGGGTCATAAACCCTTGTACCCCGGGTGGGTCATAAACCCTTGTACCCCGGATGGGTCATAAACCCTTGTACCCCGGATGGGTCATAAACCCTTGTACCCCGGATGGGGCATAAACCCTTGTACCCCCGGATGGGTCATAAACCCTTGTACCCCGGATGGGTCATAAACCCTTGTACCCCCGGATGGGGCATAAACCCTTGTACCCCGGGTGGTCTCCCTCTGCCTCTCTTCCCTAGGGAATTCAGCTTTAGGGCCAAGCATATTACATTTGCTGTTGTATTTTTAGAAGTGTGTTCAAGCCACCCCCATTTACTTCACTTGGTTTGTCTTTCTGTGGGCTCTTGGTGTGTATTTTCCCAATTTACTTCATTGTTAGTTTTATCAAACCATTTTATATTTAGAATTTGTTTAACCCCCCCCCCCCCACCTCCACCCCACCAAAATGGTGTTTACAAGTAGATCTGGTTTTATCCAAGTTTTCTGAACTTTTACTATTGCGTCACAATAAATCTAGTGCAATGTTAACAAATCAGGCATTTGGATCATTTGTTTCTATGAGTCGTTAGGTAAAATAATCCCACAATGTTTTCAAATGTTTTTTTGATTTTCACAAGACTAAGCAGTAAAGTTGTAATTGTAGCCTATCATTGTATCTTATATTTCTAACTCCTATTTGCTTTTCAAAGTGTTCCAATGTTAACCATAATATTACAATATTATTATGAATATTATTTATGTGTGTCTGTGTATATTATATATGTATATAACTTAGAGATTTGTTTTTAAGAATAGTCAAAAAAATACATAGGCTATTAAAAAAAAATATGGAGGTTTATATACAGTGCTTCATCACTTTTTATTTTTAGTTGCATTTCTTTATACCATTTTAAGTTGTGTGAATTTGTCTTCTTTTTATCAGCCCAGCTTCTTCAGTGGTCTAAGTTCATTGGTAATCAAATCTTTAAATAGAAGCATTGTATTGCATAATATCATTCCTTCCATTAATAGATGACTGTTGTCATTTCTGTCTGCTTTTCCCCCCTGCCCTCCCCTCTACCTTTAGTCGTGGGTATTACACGTCATCATACGTCAAGAGCACATTCTTATGGTGTCTTGCTTTGCTTTTAACAATGGTATAATTTTTTTCTTGTTTAAAAAGCATATAAAAACAGCTTGAGCTTGGTGGACATTAACGTTACAATTAATGCATGAAATGTGAAATCTGCTCGACACTAGTCGATTGCAACGGCTCCCAGTCTCTACGTCATGTACATCATGTAAGCTGTGCTTTTAAAGTTGGTTTCAGACAACAGCTTGCTCTCAAGTTTTAGTCTTTGCTGTGAAGAGACAAACTCAGAGAGTGGAATGTGTAACACTTGGAATTAACACAGCCACTACGTCATAACATTAGCCCTAGCTCACAGTGCCCCTCAAAATACGCTGTGCTTTTAAAGACCGTCTCAGACAACAGTTTTCTCTGGAGTTTTTAGACTTTGCTGTGGAGAGACAAACTCAGAGAGTGAAATGGGTAACACTTGGAATTGAGTCAACGTTATTGCTTGCTATTTTAGTGAGAAGATTTTGTGTGTGTGTTTAAATTTAGATGTCTATAGTTTTTGAGTGGACACTGTGATTGAAATAGGGAGTAAATTAATGGTTGTATCACAACTTTTAAATTGGTTAAAAATATCTTTGAAACTATGGCAGAGGACAAAAGGTTGAGGACAAAAAGTGGGGTTGGTAAGGTCGACAAAAGGAAAGGAAAGGAGGGGGGGGTTAAGGATAGTTAGGGAGTTTGTCTCATCAAGGTGGGGAGTTTTCATGTCAATGAATGGTATTAAATTGCCTTTTCCTCACAAGAACCTGCTTCTTTTCTGTTCATTAACTACTTCTCCCGGTTGAATTAGATTAGATAGATTAATAATGGGAAAAAACCAACCAACCTCTCCCACCAACTATCCATCATATTCTTTTATTGTTTATTGCCGGCTGTCATAAGTATATTATTATATTTTAGAGATCTCTAATCATGTTCTATTGAAGTATTGCGAAGACACTCTTAAGAGACAAACTGCTATGCGGTGGCAATACGTTATGTCGGATTGTCATGGCAAACGGACTGCCACTCTATATTGGATAGGTTAACGGATTGTCATGGTAAACGGACTGTCACGCTATATTGGATAGGTTACCACGTTATGTCGGAATGTCATGGCAAACGGACTGCCACTCTATATTGGATATTGCCACGCTATATTGGATAGGTTACCACGTTATGTCGGATTGTCATGGCAAACGGACTGCCACTCTATATTGGATAGGTTACCATGTTATGTCGGATTGTCATGGTAAACAGACTGCCATATGTCGGATTGTCATGGCAAACGGACTGCCACTCTATATTGGATAGGTTACCACGTTATGTGATTGTTATTGGATAGGTTACCATGTTATGTCGGATTGTCATGGCAAACGGACTGCCACTCTATATTGGATAGGTTACCATGTTATGTCAGCTATATTTAGGTCGTTATGTCGGATTGTCATGGTAAACGGTTACCACTATGTCGGATTGCTATATTGGAAGGTTACCACGTTATGTCGGATTGTCATGGCAAACGGACTGCCACTCTATATTGGATAGGTTACCACGTTATGTCGGATTGTCATGGTAAACGGACTGTCACTCTATATTGGATAGGTTACCACGTTATGTCGGAATGTTGGCAAACGGACTGCCACTCTATATTGGATAGGTTACCACGTTATGTCGGATGTCATGGCAAACGGACTGCCACTCTATATTGGATAGGTTACCATGTTATGTCGGAATGTCATGGCAAAACGGACTGCCACTCTATATTGGATAGGTTACCATGTTATGTCGGAATGTCATGGCAAACGGACTGTAGGTTACCATGTTATGTCGGATTGTCATGGCAAACAGACTCTATATTGGATAGGTTACCATGTTATGTCGGAATGTCATGGCAAACGGACTGCCACTCTTTACCTCATGTCGGATATTTAGAATAACTAGTTCTTTACCTCAGTAATCGATACCGCACTACGTCTCAACTCTGCTCCTCCAATTAATTGAAGATGAGTGCAGAGCACGTGAAATGAATCAATGGTGTTATGTTGGGTTTTTTTTAAGCTTTCACCTCTCAAAT
>JAXRKP010001656.1:95000-103980 GCA_037039925.1 Doris montereyensis
GCTCACTTGCTTAATTTGTATGATAACACATTGATATTTATCATGTGCATCGGTCCCAAATTGGAATTGATTGCTGCAACTATTACATAGGGATTTTAAAGATAGGTAACATAATTATTGGGTTTAATAGGAGTTACCTTTTTTTCTTCTTTCACTATGTACATGTATAATACATTGTACTATACTGTACTGTTCCCCTTCATGTCTTCCTACTTTACCTGCTCATCGTCATAGTCCTGCTCCTCTTTCAACCATACCTACTATAATTTTATTATTATTAATATTATTATTATTATTTTTTTATTATTATTATTATTATTATTATAATAATTATTATTGTTGCTGTTGTTATTATTATTATTATTGTTATTATTCTCATTATTATTATTATTATTATTATTATTATTATTATTATTATTATTATTATTATTATTATTATTATTATTATTATTATTATTATTATTATTATTTTCATTATATTATTATTGTTATTATTATTATTATTATTATTATTATTATTATTATTATTATTATTATTATTATTATTATTATTATTATTATTATTATTATTATTATTATTATTATTATTATCAGTATTATTATGTGTTATCTTGTGTTTATTTGAGTGTTCTGTTCTTGGTACAGATGGTGTTTAATTGTGATGATGTCATTTTTGTCTGGCTTAATCCTTGGAGTAGATCTCTGTCAGTGATAAATTATCTGTTAGCTGTACTCAAAGGTAAAGCGAATTTCTAAATAACCGATGTACACATTTGCGTAAATGAATTGAACTACTGTTAGTTACACAATTTGAAAGATGTTATATTTATACAAGTAGCCGCATCTCCCATTATTGTAGTTTCTGTTTATTAGAAATACTAGATAGAACAGCATCTTATATAGTATGTGGTATTTTTAGAGAAGTTATTTAACTGCATTTCAAACTCCCATCGCTTATTGTTCAGCCTACCTCTTTTTCTTTGCTTCCATTGTCCTCGTTTTTTAAATGTTGTAAACTTTTTTTTTCATGAAGATGGACGATGTTCGGCAAAGAAAAATGGTGCTAGATGCTTCTTTTTTTGGTTGTATTTTAAAAAATGTTTTACTTTCATTGCAGCCTAAACTTTCCCACCTCTGACTTTCCTTGTGCACAATACACCCACATACACACAAGCCTTATACTGCCTTATGGTGGCACGATTTTGCATGTTAAATGATCACATCTTTTAGCTGGCTCCTCTGGTATTTTTTAGAGAGATAATTGGGTGAAAAGGAGAAGTTTAGAGAGAGAGAGAGAGAGAGAGAGAGAGAGAGAGAGAGAGAGAGAGAGAGAGAGAGAGAGAGAGAGAGAGAGAGAGAGAGAGAGAGAGAGAGAGAGAGAGAGAGAGAGAGGAGGGAGGGAGGGGAGGGAGGGAGGGAGGGAGGGAGGAGGGAGGGAGGGAGGGAGGGAGGGAGGGAGGGAGGGGGAGGGAGGGAGGGAGGGAGGGAGGGAGACAGAGAGAAGAGATACATGCTTACGCAGAGGGAAGGGAAAGAATAATACCTTTTTTCTTTCAAAGTGGATTCTTACCTGATGGCTTAAATAACCATTAAAATACATATTGCTCTAGTAAACAGGCTTTGTGATAGATCAACAGGTTTGATGTATTCTTAAGGTTTGTTTAATTTATTATTTGATTCAAATCAAATATTTGATTTATTTATTGATTGAGAGAAAATAATGATAATAGAATTGAAACCTTATTTGAGGGTAGACTTAAAAAAATCCAGTGTTGTGAAAGAAGACTATGTTTTTAAGTTTATAATTGTGGCCTCTCATTGTAGTATTGCCTTATTTTTTCCTTCATTTTTTTTTTTTCTTTGACTATTCTGGAGAGGAATTTAAGTCAATGTCTTTGTCTTCATAATATATTGTTATCCTTTAGTGTTGTAACTGATGTTTAAAAAAACCTCAGTGACAGCTTTCCCCCCCCCCTCAATATTTCTTATTTAACGTTCTTTGCATGATGGCCAATAAAAAAAAGCACTTCAGGTCTTTTCAGTAGTGACTTTCAAGACAAGAAAACCAGAAGTGATTTATACTTCTTTTTTTTTATTATCAATAAACTCTTTGTCAGCACGAAGGTTCTTATGTCTATTTGCAATTTATTTTTATTTGCTCTTTAGTGATACTCTCAGTAATCAACCCCTTAATTCATCTCTCTTTTTGTTATTGTAAAATTTGAAATGTCATTGTTTACCCAATATGTCAAGGATATTTATTTATTTCTCTGCCTTTTCAATGTGGGCGGTTGGCGGTGGCTGCTGCTGTAAGGTCCTACTTTATTCCTTTTACTCATTTATTTCTCTTTTTATCTTGTATTTCCTCTTATTTCACCCTGGCATCACCACAATGGTGGATAGGGTAAATCTTAATTAAACAAAAAAGCATTTTCAACGCTCGTCTCTAAACATCATCCTTTTTCGGGTGTGATATCCAATTTAATACAAATGTCAGAACCCATGCTTTTCTCCTCAACTCTCCCTTACATTCATTCTTGTTCTATGTACTCTCTGTCACACTTTGGAGGCCTCTTTTATCCCTCTAAGGACCCACTGAAAATTTCCCGCTTTCAAATAATTGCACGTAGCATGTTCTGGCACTTTCTTTTCTTAGGTTCCACATTTTATTCATGTTATTTAGCCTCTATTTTAATTGCTCATTTTACATGTTGATACCACAGGATACTCTCATAGAAAAAATATTCTCATAGTCATAGCTTCACAAGACAAATTTTTCCCACATGTTAAAGAACTACACCAGAACTGCACTTACATTATTATTTGTTCATTGAGCAGGGCGCAATGTTTTCCTTGTAAGTCAACTTTTATTCAAAGAGATTTTGAAGGGCATTATCAGATTATTTTCGATTTGATATCCTTTAAAGTTAGCGGTGAATGTGTGCCATAAGCACCGACTCTCAAACATTTAAAAAAAAAACTTTGTATTCTGTTTATAGTATTAGCTCACATGAGGTGAGTGGGGTATGATAGAAGTATGATGTTTTTCATAAAAGAGACAACATTGAACTGTTGTTTTGTATGCTTTGAAATCAAAATATTTATATTATATCAACACCATTGTAATCAATAGACTGCTATATATATACTTAAATATTATCTTCTCAGCAATCCTAATGCAAGTGATTTTTAAAAACTAAATTTAAGTCTTTAGAATTTTTGTTGTTGTTGAAATTTTTGAGTGATTACTGCGAAGGTTGCTGTGAGTCTGTTTCAATTATGCATTATTCTTACAATTCCTTAAACCCTTTTGTTTGAGCAGAATTTTTAATTTTGTATTTAGTTTTTCTGTCTTAGATATTTCCTGTTTTTGTCGTTTTTTTTACAGATAAGGGTATGGTTGAGAAATGATGCTATCAATAATTTTTTTTAAAAAAAAAAAGACTGAAACAGGATCTTCTTGTCAACGATGTATTATATAGAATGAGCATGTTCCCTGTTAATCGACTTCTTTCGCAACCATCGGATTTATTTGCTCTGTAGAAGACAGAAATTGTCTTAAAGCACTGTCACGTTTCTTCATGCGCCTAGAGCTGTCATAAGATGGGAGTGGGTGCTATGGAATGAATTATATTATAAAATGAATTATATTATAATAATTATTATTATTATTATTATTATTATTATTATTATTATTATTATTATTATTATTATTACTATTATTATTATTATTATTATTATTATTATTATTTTTTATTTTTTTCATTTTTTATTTTTTTTAAATTTTAATTTTATTTTAATTTTTATTTTATTATTATTTTTTATTTTTTTTCATTTTTTATTTTTTTTAAATTTTAATTTTGATTTTAATTTTATTTTATTATTATTATTATTTTTTTTAAAATTCAAAAGTGTTTCAATTCAATAAAACCATAATACTATTATTAATAATAATAATAATGTAAATAATAATAATATAGATACTATTGTTAATAATAATAATAATAATAATAATAATAATAATAATAATAATAATAATAATAATGATAATAATAATAATAATAATAATAATAATAATAATAATAATAATAATAATAATAATAATAATAATATTAATGGGATAAAATCAAAGGACCATAAATTTGTTAAGATAAGATATATTAATGTCAGACGTTTTTCAGAGACAAGTAAGTAAACTTTCACTCTTTTTTGTTTCTTTTTCTCCTGCAGAGGGATGAAGAGTACATGAAAGAGGTTTTCCGTCAAGTGTACTTGGAGTCAGTCTACCCTCTCTTCACCATGTGGCCACTATGCCAACATATCGCATGGGAGATGTAGATAAAGACAAGGTGGGCCACCATTTAAAAAAAGAAAAAAAGTCTAAACAAAAGGGTAAAAGGATGAAAAAGGGAATTAATTTGCGTCTTTTCGCCTGAAAAATGAAAAAAAGAAAACCCATTGCGTTGGGATAGCTTTTTTTCAAGAAATAGAAGGTCATAAAGAATCAATTAATATAACAGGGAATTTGAACATAAAAAATAAATAATTGATTATATAAATAGATAAATCTATTCATACATAATATTATGAGTAAATGAATGAATAAAAGGTAATATAAATAGATAGATAGATAGTTACAATAAATATATAAAATAAAAAGATGATTAAAGGAATGATTTAAGTACAAGTAAAAGACATTTCTTTACTTAAGTCTTTTTTTATTACGATTTAACACTTTGAACTGACTCCATGCATCCCCATGAGATATTTCAAGAATCGTACAATGACAGCAACTTAAGCTTACAATGAATATAAATAGATATATCTGTTACTGCATTCTCTTTTCAATCGTTTTCATCTTTGAAGCTTCGGCAGGAGAACATATTGAAATACAATGAAACCAAGCGATCCAACAAGAGTGCATTGGCTGTGTTGCTCTCCCCTGATTTGGTGTTTGAGCCCTTTTAATGGATGAAGTGGCGTACTCCATTATTAATTCAAACTGCCTCAGCAAGCCAGTCGTGGTAAGCCTCTATACTGTCATTGTCCTGCTCATAGTGTATTGGAGTCCCCAGGGTGCATTTCTTGTAATGGGATCACAACCATATCATCACAAACCTGCAGAGGCAAAAAGTGGTTGCTTTCAGCAACAGATGAATTAATCAGAGGGTATGAGTAATTAATACCAATAGCTTCCTGGCTGGTGGTACATTGGAGTTTGACATCAAAAGAAACTGGCAATCGTTTTTGCTTAGTTTTTCGTTTGGAATCGAAATTTTTAAAAATGATTTAAAACTACACAACATTATGCTAAAAAGAGGGAATGCTTTGCAGGTTATTTTATTTAATTGTAAATATACATGAAATCGCCTGCTGTGACAGTGAGTGAAATTTTAAAGCAAATCTGTGTATAAATAGCTTTTCTTTGAAGGGCATTAAAGAGTGTTTTACCTATTATATTTCTGTGGCAACATGACGTCATAACACTGTTTTTGACCAACTATATTAAAATACTAATAATAATAAAAAGAAGAAGAGAAGGATGAGGTGGAGGAAGAGAAGAAGCTATGATCAATGTCAATCGTCGTTTTGAAATAAAGGACAAAGCAAATTCATTGCTTTAAGTTTAAGTTGAACAAATTTCAAATTCAACAAAAAAAAAGACATAGAGCAAGGAACTACAGCACAGCTTAAACTATTTGAAAAGAGATGTGTTTGTTGCATTATAGACATGGATAATTAAGATTGAATATTCAATTGATGATAGTCATAGTTCTTAGAGCTGTTCTATGAAAGCCAGGCTATAATTGAACACTGAGAATTTAGAAGGGTGCAATAGTATATTTTGTACTCTCCCATTATTGCGTATGCTTGTCATAGTGCTTTTGACCAAGACAAGGGTATTAACACTGTTAATAAGGTATGTCTTCCCTTAGAACTAAATTCAGGACAAATTATACTCGTGTCTTTGTCTATTTATTTATCTTGAAATTTGTCAATAAAAAATATTTTTTTATATTTAGTTTCATTTTCAATTTTTGTTTTGCAGGTTTCGTGATTCAAAGATAAAGGTGCCCCATCATTTCTAGAATTTTTGTCAGTCAGTCCCCATCATTCACCTGGTTACAATCATGTCATGGGACAAGAACACAGACTTCAGTCAATGAAAGTGACAGCAATTTATGTGATATTGTTTAAAAAAATAAACTTCCTGGAACGTTGACTTGAATGTGGATCAAATGTTCTCATATTGTTGTAACGAACGGCTGATATGTTGTCTATAGGTAGAACACTGAATGTTTATTCTTTGTACATATTAATCTATGTCTTTTTGTGTTCGCATATTTGACAAGTTGTTTTTTTTAAACCTTTACGTGATCTGAACACCTAAATGTTGTAATCAACACTGAAATATTACAATTAAACAAAATTATTCGATATAACTTTTTTTTTAAAAAGTAGAATTATTTACCTTTTATTATTTTATATCATTTAGTATAACTGGTAGTATATTCGTATATCTTTATTTTAGATATTCATAAATTTTAGGAAAAAATGCATCCTGAGTCTGTGATTCATTTTGACTAGTTACTTTTCTAAAGGAGGAAGGAAGTTATACCATTTTATACCGCTCAGAGGTTGATTTAGTGTTGATGATGAATGCTATAGAAATTTATTTTATTATTATTTTATTATTGTTATTATTAAATTATTATTTTATTGAGTGAATGTTGGAGACATGCATGAAGAGACTGTTTATGAAAATGTTTTTTCTATCATGAATAGATATTATAAGTATCCTATTCCGTCCTCAGCCGTAGCAAATTGTTAATTGCAATATACGATACACTTTATTACTGCAGTTCCTATTTTTGACAAATTAAAAAGCAGCGTCTTATATTATGTTTGGATGTGTACATTTTTTATTTACCCTGTTGGTACGTGAAAACTGTAACACTTTTGTCTCATCTGTCAATGTTTCATATGCCATACTTTGCGTGTTTATATATGTGTATATCATCATCATCATGTGAGTTAATCATGGACAAACATGTGCCCTTAGGCCATGCTGTTGTCAGCAAGGTGAATGAATTCTGTGTTTTGAGACATCGACAAATGATCTTAGTTGTCTTGCCACTTTTTTATCAGTTTCTCTAAATTGTCTTTTCTGATGACAAGAACAAAGAATTCCATCTGTCTTCTTTACAGTCTTGATCAATGTTCTTTGAATCTGTGCTATTCTCAACACTTCATTGCTTGTTTTCCTTTTTGGCTGTGTAGACGTATTGAATATGAATTATCTTGTCATTGAAGCATTCATAGATATGAATTTCAGGATCTATTTGTCAACTTATGATTCATCCATTCATCCATCCATCCATCCATTCATCAATTTATCTTTATGTATCATTCATCCACCCATCCATCAACATCTCTAGACATCAATCCACCCATTAATTTATATCTATTCATCTACCAACCCATCAATTTCTCTTTGTTTATCCATCTATCCATCCATCCATCCATTCATCCATCCATCCATTCACCCATCCATCATCTGTCTGTACAATGGTCTGTGCCTATCCACTTGCCTACTTCAGTGTCTGGTACATATCCCTGCCAGCTGATATTGAGGATTGTCCTTAGGCATCGCAGGTGAAAGGAATTTAGTTGCCTGGCGTGACGGCCCGTAAGCCTGTTCCTGACTCCACAAGCATAATAAATAGTAGATATGGAATGACTATAGCATGATAAACTTTGAGCCTTTGGTTTGTAGCCTGAGGCATCTTATTTTTCCAGCATTGTGTTCCCCCGGTTGTCAAAAGCTGCACAGCTCTCGATATTCTATGGGCAACTTACTATTGTGGTTCATCTTGACCAAGTGCTGCCGAGGTAATCAAATTTGTACGCTGTAATCAATTTCTCATCATTGATGGTGATAGTTCTCTGTATGTGGTGTCTGGGACAGGCTGATACAAAACCGCCATTCTTTTGGTGCTAACTGTGAGTCCAAAGTCGCCGCATGTTTGAGCAAAAAAAAATCTCACTCTCTTTCATATCACACATGATGGATATGGCATTAAGATAATAATCGTCGGCAAAGAAGAGGTCTCGAACAAAGTCTTCTTGTACCTTGCTTTGGGCCTACAATCTGTGTAGATTTCGGTAGATTGTAAAGCTGTCCACCTGTTAATGTACCTGATGCCAAGCTTTGCCTCGATGTGCATCAGTGAGCATTGCTGACAACATCATGTTGAACAGGGTCAGGGCCAACACGCAACCTTGTTTCCCGCAACTGTAAACAGCAAATGGATTTGAGTATTTTCTGGTATCTTGAACTCTGGTTTGCATTCCGTGGTAGAATTCTCTGACTGACTTTGGGAATGTATCTGGACATCCAAATTTTGCCATCCTTTTTCCACATGCCGCCTCCAGACACTGTGTCAAAAACTTTTGTGAGATCCACGAAAGTTGTCAATAGATTGCATACATACATTGACCTACCAACATACATGACATACCATACATGACAAACATACAAACATATCACACATAACATGACGTATACATGCTAATGCACTACATACAATACAAACATGACATACATACATACAATTCCACATTACATACCATACATACATACATACATGACATACATACATACATACATACTAACTAACATACAAACTACATACATGAACACTATCCATGACATACATGCATGCCTACATGACATACACACATACATACAGACATACAATACATACATATACATGACATACATACATAACACGCATACATACATACACACATACATAACATACATACACAAACACTTACATAGCCTACCTATCTACCTACATACCCTACATACATATCTACATATCTACATACATACATACATAACATACTATACATAACATACAGAACTATACATACATACATACACACATACATACATACACACATACATACATTA
>JAXRKP010001657.1:0-2500 GCA_037039925.1 Doris montereyensis
TACTACTACTACTACTACTACTACTACTACTACTACTTTAATCTACTACTACTACTACTACTACTACTGTACTCCACTACTACTACTACTACTACTACTATCACCACTACTACTATTACTATCCCACTACTAATATTACTATTACTACTACTACTATTACTACTACTACTACTGCTACTACTATTACTACTAGTATCACTACTGCAACTACTACTACTACTACTAATACTACAACTAGTATTTTTACTATCACTCACTACTGCTACTACTACTACTACTACTACTACTGCTACCATTACTACTACTGCTACTACTACTACTACTGCTGCCATTACTACTACTACTACTACTATTCTGCTACTACTACTGCTACTACTGCTGCTACTACTGCTGCTACCATTGCTACCATTGCTGCTGCTACTGCTGCTGCTACTACTACTACTACTGCTACTACTACTACTACTACTACTACTACTACTACTGCTGCTACCATTATACACAATGATATACGCGGCTTGAACTTTCGAAGACGACTCTAGAAAAGAACACCGACTGTGATTTTTGGAGCATAGAATGTTAGGGGCAATTAATGGAAAATAATTATATTGGCGGAAGAAATGGAAAAATTTAAAGTAGACATTTTATTATTACAGAAAGAAAAGAAAAAGGACAAGGAATAGAAAATGTAGGATCAAATCATCCTTAATCTTATTAGGAGTAGATGTCAAAGATAAAGCTAGAGCAGAGTAGGCCTCCCTAATGCATACAAGGCAAGAAATTCTACAAGAAAGTTAGAAATTATATAAGCCCACGGCTATTAGAGGTAAATATTAAACCAAAAGGAAGAAAAATTAAATTATTAATAGCTACATGGACCAAACGAAGATGCCACCAAAGAAGAAAAAGATATTTTCGAAAACGATTTACAAATAGCTGCAGGAGAATCTTAAACCCAAACAGGAATTAATGGTTTTATGCAACAATGTAGAAACATCAGAGGAACAATAGGCAACAATGAGAGAAACATCAAATGGATGAAGACATATCGACTGCCAAAGGGAAAGAGCTTTCAATAACTTTCGATGATGATGAGAGAGACTAATAGATTTTTGCCTAAAGACTAACATGAAGATTGAAAATAAAGATTCCACAAATATACAAGAGTAAATAAAGACATATGGGAAAAGTTAATGATAGACTACATAATAGCTAGCAACTCCCCTTTTACACTACATTGGATGGAAGAGTGCCAGAGAAGCTGAAATATTTAATGATCATCACCTAGTGATAGCCAAAATGAGATTATTAACTGAAGAAAACAAGCAGAAATGGAAAGAGAAGAAAGCTACTAAACTGAAAATAAAATAACTAAATACACCAATAATAAAACAGATATACCAACCAGGATAAAAAGAATTTATCATAAATGGCAGATGGATCTGAATGCTAGCGCAATAGAAGAAAAGTGGCAAATGTATAAAGACACACTCCTTCAGTTGTACTGAAGAGGTCCTGTGGTAGGAAACGACTGAAAGGAGATACGAAACGAACAGCCTGGTGGAATGAGAATGTCAAGACTAAGATACTAAAGAAAAGAAGGATGCCTGGAAGAAATAATTGCAAACAAAGAGACCAGAGGATAGGGTAGATTACGTGAGATAAACGAACTGTCGCCAAAGAGGAAGTTAGGACAGCAAAGCAGGAACAGTGGGGAAGGGTTTGGACAAAGACTCCAGGAAAGCTATCCAAGGAAATCAACAGCTGTTCTGGGGGCAATGAAGAGCAATGAGACAGACCAAAGCATGCCCAATACGACAAGTTAAGAACGCCAAAGGAGAAACAATGAAAGAAGACAGCGAAATCATGGAAACGTGGAGAAAATTTGTTCAACAATTACATAATCCCTCCAGAACATATGAAACAAGGAGTACAGAGCAATAATTAAAAGTAACAAATGGCAGACGAGACAGCTGAAGATGTAGATATCTCAATGGAAGAAATCCAAACAGCTATAAGAAAAGTGAAATTAGGAAAAGCCCCAGGAGCAGATCAAGTTTATCCAGAAATGATTAAAACCAAAGGGAGAGAGGCAGACAAACTAGTTACATGCAATATGTCAACAAGCATGGAAGTCCAAACAGGTGCCAGACGACTGGAAAAGGGAACGGTAGTACCAATACACAAGAAAGGATCAACTATGGAATGAGAAGGGGGAAGAGTGAGTGAGGGAGACGAGAGAGAGGGGAAGAGAGAGAGATAGATAGGAATAGGGATAAACGAGAGAACAGAGGGATGTTGCGAGAGAGAGAGCGAGAGAGAGAGAGAGAGAGAGAGAGAGAGGAGAGAGAGAAAGAGAAGAGAGCGCGAGAGAGAGAGAGACAGACAGACAGACAGACAGACAGACAGACAGACAGACAGACAAACAGACAGAGAGAGAGAGAGAGAGAGAGAGAGAGAGAGAGAGAGAGAGAGAGAGAGAGAGAGAGACTAGACATCTGAC
>JAXRKP010001657.1:12500-30000 GCA_037039925.1 Doris montereyensis
TGCTGAAGTACTTCCGGGTTGAATTATTGATTATTCCTCTTTTTGTCGTCCCCACCCGCTGAGATTTAGGTATTTTTGTCGTTTATAAAAACATACAACTCTTATGTGGATCGAGAAATAGTCATAACAGAAAGGTAAGTTTTTATATTTTATGAACCGTTCTTACGATATAACATGACAAATGGGAAAACATAGAATTTATGTTTGAAAGCATTGTGACCCATTGTCGATAAGCTTTCCGCTTTCTTCGTTCTTTCCCCTTGCGTGAAGTGAGGAGTGGAATATTAGATCTTAGGATCTAGAATATAAAGTTGTAAAAATCGAGAATTTCTCTCCTATGTTTCGGCATCATTCCATGGAACTATCGTATTCCAGATTCTTTAAATATTTTTAAACAGTTTTGGAAAATGAGATGAGAATTTCCTCCTAATGCAGCTGACAGCTAGATCTAGATCTAGAACAACAAAAAGTAAAAAGGGATTGGTGTCAACGACTGTCCTGTGATCTCAATGGCATGGTGAGGTTTGATGGTGATGATGATAAAAAATTTAAAAGTTTGACTAGAATCTACATCCAGATCTAGACTTACATCTAGATCTAAATCTAGGTTCTTATTTAGACCCGTGTCTAGGTCTAGATCTAGATCTAGATCAGATCTAGGATGAAATATCACTTTAAAAACCCAGGTCTAAATCTAGACCTATTCTAGTCCAGACCATCTAGAATCTAAGGCATAATTGCACTTTAGCACCACCAGGCAGTATTAAACTTGAAAATAGTTGAACGATACTGTTCGCAGTGTATTGCCGACTGAGACCAACTGACCGCGATGTAGGCTAGCCTACCGTGATACTGATTCCCTTTCCTCTCACTTCTCACTGATCACAAGCCTCCATGACCGAGTCTGAAATTTGTTTTACTGGACATGACCGTTGCACACTTGGTGGTGCTCTCTCTCTCTCCTCACTCGCCACTCCGCGAGGTCTACCCTACATCTCTGTGGTCCCATCTCCTCTCCGCCAACTCCGGGAATGAGATTTGAGAGATAACTTTTTCTTATTAGATTTTCATAGCTTATCCTGAGGAGGGGGGTGCTCTATTAAAAGAAACAGTGTTCCCATGTCGATATTTGAATATACTCCTTGTGTCTGCCTTCTTCAAAAAAGCTGACCAACGCAATTCTTGTTTTCCTGATGGCAGGGAATTGTAATAATATTATTATTTTACCTCCTTACTGGTTCTGTTTCTCAGTTTTATCCTCTTCTTTAGGAAAGTGTGGGGAGTTCTGTTTCTCAGTTTTATCCTCTTCTTTAGGAAAGTGTGGGGGGTTCTGTTTCTCAGTTTTATCCTCTTCTTTAGGAAAGCGTGGGGGGTTTTGTTTCTCAGTTTTATCCTCTTCTTTAGGAAAGTGTGGGGGTTCTGTTTCTCAGTTTTATCCTCTTCTTTAGGAAAGTGTGGGGGGTTCTGTTTCTCAGTTTTATCCTCTTAAGGAAAGTGTGGGGGTTCTGTTTCTCAGTTTTATCCTCTTCTTTAGGAAAGTGTGGGGGAGTTCTGTTTCTAGTTTTATCCTCTTCTTTAGGAAAGCGTGGGGGTTCTGTTTCTCAGTTTTATCCTCTTCTTAAGGAAAGCGTGGGGGGTTCTGTTTCTCAGTTTTATCCTCTTCTTAAGGAAAGCGTGGGGGGTTCTGTTTCTCAGTTTTATCCTCCTCTTTAGGAAAGTGTGGGGGGTTCTGTTTCTCAGTTTTATTCTCTTCTTTAGGAAAGTGGGGGGGTTCTGTTTCTCAGTTTTATTCTCTTCTTTAGGAAAGTGTGGGGGGGGGGGTTCTGCGTGAAAACAAACAAAACAACTAGTAAGGGAAAAATAGGAAAGTAAATTAAATACCGACAGGTGTGGAGTCTGGCAGCCAATAGTCAATTTTCGGGACCCGACACGTGTTGGTAACAGCAGTGAGTGAATGAAGTACCTCAGCTCTGTATCTAGCCTGACATCTTGTTGGATCAGCCTAAGTATTGCTACCACTTTATAAAAATTCACAATCTGGAAATGACGAGACTTATTTTGGTTGATTTCTTTATAAAGGAATGAACATCTCCACTTTCATTCTATATTGTATTAATATGTTTCATTTCATTTACAGATTTTCCACTAGTCACAAGAAATTTTATTCTCACAGTATCAGCATTAGGGCATTAGGCCTGGAGCGCAGAGGAAGCCTTACAGATAATTTTATCAATTCCATTGTTGACATATATATGTAGGTGGAAGGGGTGACTGCTGGTAGGTCTCACTTCTTTCCTTTCCCTCCTTCATTTTGCTCTTTCCCGTGAATCAAACATGGATCGTAAGTTTTTCTCCTCCTTTTTTTTCTTTCTCAACAGGTTTTTTTTTTCCCCCTTAGTTCACATTGGGATCACCGTTTATGGTGGACAGTGTACATATACCAATGAAACCATCAAATCCTTTACAAATCCAAGTAATTATGCAATCTTAACTTTTCTTTCCCCCTTTTTTTTCTTTCCCAACAGGTTTTTTTTTTTTTTTTACAGCATCAAGAGCATAGCACTAGCACTGGTTCCACAACATGGCTGCCAACCTCGGCCAGTCCCTGATGGGAGGCAGCGGCGTCATTCCCTCCTTGGCACAAGAGCTGGCGGCCGGCAACTTCAACGATTCCCGCGAGTCCTTCCACGACTACATCTACTCCAAGTTAATCCTGGGCGAGGAAAAAGAGGGCACAGGCAACCCGGTCTTTCCCACAATGCCCAATTACGCACCGACCTCCATGGGCCCTCCGCCGCCCCCGCAGTACATACGGCCAGCCCATGGGCGCCGGCTCGGGTCCTGCATCGTCCGGCTCCCCGTGCCCAATATGAACTCAAACACAATTCCGAGCGCGCCGCATGTGAGCACGCTGAAGCCAGGCAACTCCAAGAAAAGCACACCAAAACCCCACAAGAATTTGAGTAGCGTTGAAATCAACATTCCAGACCACGAAGGGATCATGAACAAGAAGAAGAAGAGCCATAAGAAAAAGGAGAAGAACAATTTCTGTGACGTCTGCGGCCGAGGATTTGCAGAGAAGTACACGCTGAACCGCCATATGTTGACCCACACCCACGTCAAGCCATATTCGTGTACAAAATGCAACATGGCCTCTCGCGCAGCGACGGTCTGGCCAAGCATATGAATGCCGGCCATCGCAGAATCGACGCCCATCACTGCGACGTCTGTGGCGGCACTTTCAACAGCGAAGTTTCCTTTGAGCAGCACAGGAGAGAGTACGGTTCCACGCTCCCTTTTGTCTGCAATCTATGCATGCTGGCGTTCTCTCAGTGCTGTCACTTGAATTACCACATGAAATCTCACTCGCTGAAAAGCGATTATGGCGTGGACGTGGACAGTAGCCAGCTGGACCCTGTGGATGTGGACGGGCTCATTCCGGACGATTTCGTGCCCCCAAGAATTCAACCAGGGAGCCGTCAAACAAGATTCAGAGTCTCAGTTTCATGGCCTTGAATTCGGGCCTGCACCCGGACATTCAGATCAAGCACGAGGTGGACGACAACCAGTCCTACGGTGGTGCCAGCGGCCTTGACACCTCCGGGGAGAGCCAGGGTGGCGACAGGGGGAAAATCTCCGAGCAAGACGGGGGGCAGCCTCCTCGGGCCAATCCCCGGCCCCGGGCTCGTCCAAGGAAAACGACTCTGGCACCAGCAACACCATCACTGACTTGGACATGAGAAAGTACTTTGACATCAAGGTGCCCAACCCGAAATTCATGGAGAACAACCCGAGTGGCGGCGGTGGTGGAAGTTCCAACCCGGCTGGAGAAGACGGCCTGTTTCGCTGCCAACTCTGCGGCAAGGATTCACCAGGAAGTACCACATGCAGCGGCACGTTCGGCTCCACACCCGCGGCCCCATTCCAAGGGCACACCTTCTCGACTGGACCCGCCGGCCGTATGCCTGTGGCGTGTGCAAGATGGGCTTCACTCGCCAGCACCATCTCACCCGTCACATGCTCATCCACACTGGCGAGCGTCCGCACTCGTGCCACATATGCGGCAAGGCTTTCCGCCGGTTCACCAATCTGTCTCTCCATGTCAGAACCGTCCACGGCTCCGAACGCCCGTTCAAGTGCCCCATCTGCGGGCGTGGCTTTCCCCGTGTGTACAGCCTCCAGCGCCATCTGAATACTCATGGGAAGAACAGCGATGCCAACACGCTGGCCAAAGCTGGGCTTTTGTCGACATGCAAAGAAAATGAAACTATAAACCTAACCAAGGGAGATGACTCTGTTGGATTTGTTGCAACTCCTAATGCACAGAATTTGGAAGCAGCCAACAGAAATCGAGACCGTTTACTCTCTGAGGAATCTGACGACAAGCTCAGACAATTCGATCAACATAGGCAGCAGTTGCAGCAGCAACAACAACAGCAACAACAGCAACAACAACAACAGCAGCAACAACAACAACAACAGCAGCAGCAACAACAGCGACCACAACAGCAGCAACAGCAACAACAGCAGCAACAACAGCAACAGAGAATCAAAAATACAGTTTCAGGAGGTGGGGCCGGAAAGGGGTCGCACAAAAGCAAAAACAAAGAAAGACATTCTCAGTTTTCATCGTCTCAGACTGGTATTATGCCTCTCAGTAACATAAACAATGACCATATGGTTCCTCAGCCACTGCTCCCTCAACATCAAGCCGGTGAGGGCCTTCAACAACAACAGCAGCAGCAGCAGCAACAGCAGCAACAACAACAGCAACAACAACAACAGCAACAACAACCGCCTCAAGGGCTTAGCCAGGAAGTGGAGCGATTCTCATCTCAAGTTCTACTGGCCAGTGCTATGGGCAGGCCGGATATGTCGTTGGCGGCACGGGCAGGTTTTGGAAGTCTGGGCATGAGGTCGTCCGGCCCGTACTCCCATCACCACCAGTCTAACAACGGAGACCGATCCAACACGCCATTTTCCATGAACCAGCCGGAGGGCTCGTCACATTGTTCAATGTTCACCAGGGTCAGGGCGGCAGCAACGATCGCTCCAACACGCCTTATGCCCTCAACCAAAACTCTATCAGTCGCAACAACAAGTCATCCTCCACCTTCAACCCCAACCAGTCTCAAAACAGTGCTGCCACAGCAGACAGATCTTCCACGCCGTACTCGCACAGCCAATCCCAGCAGGGCAACGTGGATCGTTCCACAACCCCCTTCATGTTGAATCAAGCGCAGGGTGCCATCGACGCTTTTGCTGCCGCCGCGCCGCCTCCGCCCAGCCCGCGCGTCCTCAGAGCCAGCAGATGGTCTCGCCACTGAGCGCTCGGAGCCCCGCGATGCCATCGTGTACTCGCACACCACAAACGGCTTCCAGTTGCCGATGGGGACCATGGATCTTTCGGCGTCACGCGGGCGCCTCGCCACAGAGCAGACGTTGCGCCAGATCCCGGACTTCGGCCACAACTTGACCATGAGCCAGGCCACACTTAATGAAGCGGCCGCATTAGCACACCTGCAGGCGGCCAACAACTTGCCCCTCTTCCCAGGAAATCCTGGCTTGTACCAGCAGCAGCTGATGGGCGAAGCTCTAAGCCGGCTAGACATAGAAGTGCAGGCCGCTCAGCAGGCTCAGCAGAGTCATCTGCCCGTCACAACCCACAACACCAGCAACAACAACAACAATAGACAATATTGATGTGAACCGTATTATGCAACACTTTGTTTTTAATCATAGGTCTCACTGGTGACAGGACTCCTCCACCTATGAAAATACGTATGTGTACATATTTTATATAATTCATACGTGTCTGTGTGTATCATTTGTGAGAACAGTTCTCCATTCAAGAAGTCTTGTGTATCAGCTCAATATTTTAGTTTCATTAGATGTGGAATACATGACATAACAAGAAAGTGTAAGGCTCGCATCATGCTCATATATATATATATAAAAGCGAATCAAATCGCTAACTCTGTATTCAAGCGTGCTGGAGTTTGTTTTGTATTTATTTTCTGTTTGGAATAAATGTGTTCCGAAGAGTTGATCATAATTATAATGTTAGAAAGACTGGCCGTCTCACCAGCAAAAAAAACGTTACAATATTATCTATTTCATTTCATGCCCAGCACGATTGAAGGAGGAATATTTCTCTTCCAATATGTAACAACGACTCTCGACCTTTAAATTTAAGTTACATGTGGATGTAAAGTTTAACGTAGCGATGATTTCAGATAGGATAAATTTTGTCTACTATTGTGTTTTACGTTATACATGTTTGACCCTTATGATTTCACCCTCCACCTGCTCTCACGAGATCCGGTGGTGTTATTTGTTGTCACGCTAGAGTGGCTCCTAGAGCCAGCATACGGTCTGGAGTTAAAGGCAGACAAGAGGCTGCCTGCTTTAGCGGGTATACGGGGGTTGAAAAGGTAAAGTGATGAGCTGGGCTCTTAGCATTCTAGACGATATTAGAAATGATTCTTCTTCTTACAGTTTATCCCGCTAATCGCTGTGTTACCGCGACGATTGCTAGTTCTTCGTAGATTTCGGTGCGTTGCACCTTTCTTGTTCTTCGGTGCGTTGCATCCTTCTTGTTCACTCCAATTTCTCGCATAACAAACAGGGAACATTTCTCTCCTTGAAAATTCAAATCTCCTAGCACCTCTTGTATTTTTCTTTACATTTCTTCCTAGAAACTCCTGTTAAAGTTTCAACAATCGTTCACTCATCTTAATCATAACATTCTCTTGGCTGCTATAACATTTTAAAAGTCTTGCGTCTACTTCTGCACTTCTATATTTACAAAAAATATATAATAATGTAAGTGTTAAAATTGGTTGGACATGCGTCTTTGGTTTAATTGACTACAGCTAACCTCAACTGTTTTGGTAATGTTACGTTCATGCAATGAAGAATCTAGACCCTTGTTCTTACCAGTCTATGTTAGTGTTAAACAATGCCAATCGTTTGGTTGGTCCAGGTGGATGAAATTGGCACCTTGCCGTCTGGCAGGTAGAGAGAGTTCCCTATCAACACCTATTTATTACAGATGAGAAGCCTGGCTTGATCATCTACACATTTGGTACCTTTAGATTTGAAATCTGTGAAAAAATACATCTGTCTTAACAACTTTCACAAGTGACGTGTCTGTTAAAAATTGTGTTGTTAACTTGTGCGGGCAGTGTTGTTAAGAGGTTGATTTATATTATAAAGAAGAAAAATTCTGTTATTGAGAATGATGGGCTGTTTGGCCGACCAGGTCGTGTATTCTTAGAGCTCTACTTGACCTTGAAAGTAATATTTTAAACGGAAGGCAAATGGCACTGATGCTCACCCGTACAAAAGAAAGTTTTTGAAATTTCCCAGAAGAGCGAGAATAAAATTTCATAAGATGTTTGGTTTGCAGAGTTGTTATGAGCCCAGACAGATAAAGTTTGTTGTAGAGAGAAGTTGTCTGTCCTTTTTGTTCTCTTCCCCTCTATCTATTTCCTTCAAAATGCCTTGTGTTACCCTGTAGGGCTCATATAATTGTAGTCAATGGAACGCTGTATCATATCTACTATAGTAGTCACTGGATAAAAGCACACTCTGCATAAACACACGCCTACATCTGCTGACTCAATTTTTACTATATATAATAAATGTGCTCTCATAAACACACGGTGTATGCATAAAAGCATGCTTTTTCCTGCGCCTAAAGGACATATGTTTATCCATCGACTACTGTACCATATCTCTATTTTATTGTTACTGAGTATAAAATCAGTCGTCTGTTGTGCCATTTCGCTGATATATATCTTACTATGACGTCTTGGGAAATTTGGGTTGGAATGGATGGAAGGGTTTGGAGAACTCAAATTTTATGTTCATTATATAATTTCTGATAATTTTGATATTATTAGTTTAATAGTGCAGTGAGTAAATATCTCTAGAATAATCAATGTCTTCAGTTTTAGTTAATGTATTCTGTATTGATCTTCTGCCTCCAATCTTAACTCTTGACTACCACAAGCTGATAAATCAGCTTCCTGTACTAGCCGATACAGTGGCCTTTCATGAGACACGCAATCACACTATCCATTTCGTTTTTTATTCCTTTCTCTAGTTTGTATTAAAAATTGTGCAATCAAAACATCTGATAAAAAGTGGCAAAGACCATTGTTACAGCCCTTGATCTAATTTTCTGCTCGGTTTACACCAGTTTACAGGTTTGTTTGTTTTTCTCTTTATATCCACCACTGCGACTTCCGTCGTACACAAATCAACTGTGGTCTAAACCCAGAAATAAACGTGGTAGTCAAAGAGTTCAGTTTGGGTGGCTTGTGTGGGATACTGGATGAAAGTTCTATTTCTGTTCCTCTTCATTCTTTTACTTTAAAACATCTCACATCCACACATCAATCATACTAGGGAGTGTATTTTAAATTCATAGCTACCTACCAGTACCAGTACGTAAAGAACATATTAAGGTTTGTTATTTAGCTTTAAATCCGTAAGTCTTTTTTTAACCTTGAGAAGTAGGTGTATACAATTTTCGATGACGGTTAAATGGGTTGTTTTTTTTTACCAAAGAAGCTGTAAGTAAACGGTAGAGACTCCGAGAGATTGGGCTCAAGTCCGGAGATGCAGGTCTGAGTTCACAAAACAACCGTGGCATTTCAGCAGAAGGGCCAGCTATCTTAAAATGAGGTCAATTAAAGTTAAATTATCAATGTTTTCTGGAATGTTACGGGCCATCTTGCATTTATTTTCACGATCAGAGTTTGGGTTGGGGTTTTTTTTCAGTTGAAACAGTTGGCGGCTATGTAAATTGCTTTGTTGGAAATTCCGTTTTGCCATGTTATTTTCAGCTCGTACGTCAATCACTGAACGTCTGCGTAGAGGCGTGTCACAGTGTCAGGGCTGCTTTTATCGCCATGCCTTTGTAGTTCTTATAATTATGATCATAGAGTTACTTCTAAGTCCATTTACAACAGGTTGTCAGCTCCGAGTTATATTGTCCTTACTATACGTCAAAACTATTTTTGGAGAGAGAAAAAGGCTCTAAGTTTTCATTTGGAAAAAGAATCTGAAGTAGGAACAAAATGTACGTCAAAATTTGCGACAAACGTAGACCAAATTTGTTAACAGTTTTGTGGGACATGGGACAATGACGACTGAATCTGATGAGAGGATTATATATTTATAACTTCAAACTCGTTAAAAAAAATAATTTTATAAGTTCCCTGCAAAGCCGTTATGGCCCATGGAGCCAGACCGTATCCACATTTCAGTTATCATGAAGGGGAACAGGTGATAGTAATCACCTCCTGGACAGGACGCTAGTCCGACACAGGTTTTACTCCCAAACTAACACTTGTACCCATTTGCACCTGAGTTGAGTTGGAGAGGGGGGGGATGCGTGTTGAGTGTTTTACCCTAAGGAACGAAACGTCTAAACTAGCTTTGCTAGCTAAGATTCAAACCCGGGATATCATGATCCAGTAGCCTGTAGCCTGACCACCAATGCCACGTTACATGTGAAGCTGGGACAATACAATTCTGAGCTGACCACTGTGTTGGAACAGATAGTCTGCTTTGATTTGTAAATGCTTGCTGGTACAATCAGGCTTATTTTTTTTATTAGTCGCTGCATGGTTTCATTACAATTTCTTTGCAATATTATTATTATTATTATTGTTAGCTTCTATTCGATACAATAAATGATTAAATGTTCAACATGTCTATAAATAATACATCTTGATATCTTTTCACCTTCTCTAATAATAATTTAAAAATTCAAGTTTTATTTGAGAATGAAATGAGTGTACGGTAGTCTAAAAGACTACAGCTGTGTATTAATCATTTCATGAACAGCTTTGTTTATATCCTATTCATAATACAATGTACAATGTATTAATCTCTCACCTTTATCTAAAAAACCTACAATACTGGGGACTTTTTACAAAAGCAACAAAATAGCTTGCGGCGATTTTGGAAGGTTAGATCTGCGACGAAAATGTTGTATTAATCACATTTACATTTGTTTTAAACAAGACCAAAATGCAAAGAAAAAAGGAACTGTAAAAAATTGTGTTTGTTTTATGATTAAATGAATGTATAGTTGCTTCTTATCCTTTGTTTTTAGACGTGCTAGCTTTTAATCTCAGCTGATGGCAAGGTTTGTCAGTGTATTTTAATGAAAAATTTGATGCCAGTCTGTCCGTATATGGAAGAAGACTTATAATATATCGTCATACAACTGTCTAAAAATCTGAGTCATCGATGTATGGGTTATATATTAATGAGATTTGTCCTTCAAATGATCAAACGTATGCGCTCTTCTGTGTCTTTATAAATAATGAAGGCCTTTTAAACAAAAGGAAGGCTCCAATTACACACAGATGTGACCTACATGACATATTCCGGTTTTCCTCCCACTTTGACACTCTCGTAAGTTAAGAAATGAGCTTACTTTCTCCAGTTACTGACATTCTAAAGACTCAAGTCGTTATTTAATTATGATCTAAAAAGCATAACATTAACTTGGTGTTTGCAAGCCTATTCCATGAACATAGTGTTTGCAAGCCTTTTCCATGAACATAGTGTTTGCAAGCCTATTCCATGAACATAGTGTTTGCAAGCCTTTTCCATTATTATTTTTACGTTTTTGCTTCTCCTGAAAAATTACGTCTGGCAGACTTACATGTTTAGACAGCTTCACCAACGATATAATATACACATATAATCTACTGTTTGTTCCCTTTCATCTTCTGTTATTGGTTGAATGAATTCTTTTTTTCTTCCTTTGATCTGGTCAGCTGCATTTATAATGTAAGTGTAAGTCTACAGCATTCAAATGAGTTCTGTTTACATCGTTACTTTAGAAATCGTTGATGGTCATTGGTTGAACTCACAGCAATGTAGACAAACAGAAATCAGACAGGGTAGGCTATTGCTAATGTGTTAGTTTTCGTATTGATATTTTTTTCTCTTTCTCTTTAAAGTACATATATATTATTATTATTATTATTATTATTATTATTGTGAGCGGTTACCTGAGCCTAATGGCTGGTTTATGGTTATGAGTGCTTTGTAATGTAATAGATTAAAAATCCGCAGAACTTTATAATTCATGATAATTATATGTGAAATTTATATGAGAGTATTTTGAAACGTTTTTATTAATAAACTAAGCCAAACAATATTGCTGAGTTTGGAAGACCTACCCCACCCCAGAGTGATGATAGATAAAGAGTAGATATACAATAGACCATCATGATCGATTTGTGTAAGATAGAAATTAGAAGACCATTAACACTTGCATGTTAATTGCAACACATTATCCCCAAGCTATTTACAAAAGATTTATTTTTATTTTTTTTATTTCAATGTGTAAAGAGGCGATGAAGACAGTCCATGTCAATTAAAAATCCTTTTCTAAATAATGGAAGGGTCCATTCTTCACACCTTGAGACTAAATGCCTTCTATCTATCTAATCGGACTCTATTGCTGTAATATTCCAACACGAGACAAAGATAGTGTCATTTTTTTCAAAAGGTATATTATTGGCTGACCAATGAATAAGTTAGTTTTAAGCTTTACTTAAACTAATGACTGTAAGGACAAATGAAATTGACAACATTATAATCAGCATTTCCCATTCACACGGAAAAAGCTTCGCGTTGCGGGGGAGCCAGGAGCCAGCAATGGCTTCACGGCGGTTAATTTCGGGTCATAATATGTATCCACTTACCTGGTCACCGGCACTTTTGTCAGTTATCTGTCACTAGTGTCACATCCCATCATGAGATTATTCATGTGTTGAGAAATATCCTGAGATCACTGCATTTAATATGTGGGGACAGGGTAGACAAAGCTAAAAAAAATCTTGTAATAACTAAATTCTTTTGAAATATTATATATATGCTTTGTTACCTGCATTTAGAGTTGTGTATTTCCTAATGTGAGTTGGTTTTTTTTTGCTAATTGCGTGTTTATATAGTATATATATATATATATCATTTTGCTTTTAAATGAATCTCAAAACTATTGCTTATCAAAATGATTGATATATATATATATATATCTGATAATATTCATAGAATTTTTAATATTTTGTTGTTACAAGACGTGCTACTAGTAGATCCCACTTCTTTCCTTTCATGTTTTCTCTAAATTAGTTCTACCAGAGATCATTGCATGTGGTGGATATGGTTAAATTGCAATGATATAATATTATAAACAAACACACGATTTTCCTCTGTCCTCTGATTATTTTAAAGATACGCTGATTTTTTTTCTTTATATATACAGAGATCTTTATATATATATAGATCTTTATATATAGAGATCTTTATCTTTATATATATAGAGATCTTTATATATATAGAGATCTTTATATATAGAGATCTTTATATATATAGAGATCTTTTATATATAGAGATCTTTATATATATAGAGATCTCTATATATAGAGATCTTTATATATAGAGATCTTTATATATAGAGACAATGGTGGATTGTGATTTATCTTTTATATAAATAATACTGGGTCTGTCAAACTTTGACCGCATTTAACTGAGAACTACTACTGAGAGATATCAAGTATGATTATTAGATTGAGTCTGTACTCAATGCGGAGGATTTCATCCATGGCATTTTAGTATGCTATAGCGCCTTCAAAATCAACGAGTAGTGACAAAAACTAGTTTTTTCTCAATGGCAGACAAATAGTCTGGGGGTTTTTTTTTTCTCTCTATAACTTCAAATACTGTTTTGATCCAAAAGTTAATGCAACAATAGCAATGTGAAGTAGGCAAGGGGGTCCTGTGTGCACTAGTACATGTACCTTGGAGTTCACCACCCTCAAAATAAGAGAAAAGTCAGATTTATTTTATTATATATTAATTAATGTTCAGATTACTTACAAAGAGATTGAGATTGATAGCCGTTTTCTGATCAAAATTATTGGAGAAAAATGAAAATGATGTATTTATTTGTTTGTGTGTATTTTTTGTTTGTTCTGTCGCTAGACAATAAGATAATGGTTGTGTATCATTTAGTTAATGATCTGTTGTGATTCTTTCAACCGTATCTCATATATTTAGGGATTAGTAAGCAGTGTCAAGCACATTTACTTTTCTCCTTTTTTACCATATTATTTTTACACAGATTTGTTTACAATTACAACATAAGCATAGTGTTGCCAACCAGTACGTGTGAAAAACGTATTTAGTAATAAAAAAAAAACAATTGACTTTGAGTCTATATAATTTACCTTTGAAAGTTTGCTGTTTATATGAGGGTTAACTGTATATTTTATTTTATTTAAAGAAACCTTTAATTAACGGCAGGGACACATAGCGATTGGGGATGAAAGGTTTCATCCGTGGCGGATATATATCTGGAATTCTCTCAGTCAAGAGAGCATCGATTCTACTAATATTGACACATTCAGGAGACTACAATCAATTTATTAAAACACTAAGGGATGTAACTGTGTATTAGTCCTCCAAAACCAGGGATTTTCACAGACGAAGAAGAAGAAGAATAAGAAGGAATCGACCTTTTGCTACTTGCATGTATTTTAATTTAAAGGGTTAGTTCAACTTTTATATTTTCTGGAATAATACGGGGTTGCGCACAAATTGCGGTTGGCTGGCGGGCGCTGCTGGCAGGTCCTACTTCTTTTCTTCTCTCGTTTCGTTTACCTTTCACTTCCTGCTGTTTGCTCTTAATCCCCCGGGTCGCTTACAGGTTACGATTTAGTTTTGCGCAGTCAAAGTCAACAGTTATTTGATTTGAAAAGGTTGGCAGCTGTGTGTTTTAAGATGTGTGGCCTGTTGACGGGTTCTACGGATAGCTTCTTCTTCTTCTTCTTCTTCCTTTTGTTTCCTTCCATTCACTCTTCTCGTGCAGATATGCTTTTCATTTCACTGTTTCTTTTAATTTCACCTGAGAGATGATGACGTATGGTGGATAGGGGTAAATTGATTGCAAATGAAACAAAACAAGTCACGAACATGCATTTCTCTGATGGTGGTCTGTTAGATGGACATTTGTTTGTTGTGAAGCTCTAATCATGTCTATTAGGTGTGAATCATGAGTTGTTAGCGGTGGGTGCTACTGGTAGGTCCTACATGTTTTGCTTTCAATCTTTCCCGCACATGTTTTTGATCGTGCTGTTTCCTATGAACTCGCCTTTAGATCTCCGTATATAGTGGACAGGGGACATTTCAATCAATCAATCAATCAAGGTAGTATTTGTGAGAGAAGCTCAAACATAAATCTGTTTTTTATGACAGCTTTGAATAGAGAGGTGGACTGAGAAGAGAAATGTTTTAACATATCAGTTAGTTTGTTTCTCATTCAGACTTCTCTTCTGTGTGTGCGTATGGGTAAGGGAATAGTAGAGTTGCACATGTGCATATATATGTATTCATGTGTGTGCCCCAGTGTGATGTATTATGTTGTATGCTCTTGTTTCAAGTATAGTGAGTGCTACTGTGTTGTGTTGTCTCTTAAAGCTGTTGGTATTAGCGTGCGGAATTGTTGTCATGAAAATGCTCTGGTTTTTTTAAATATCTTCTTTTAGATCTGAACACTTTTCTTTGTCCGGTTTTATACATAATTTTATGTACATGTTTTAAAACTTTTGATTTGTGCTGCTTTTTTTCCTTCTCTTTTTTGTTGTTAACTTACATATTATATACATACGATTGAAATGCTTTTTCTGGAGATTGATTTGTAAATTTGTCATCTCAATGGTTTGGATGGCAGCGACAAAATTCTTTCTATAATAACACTAGTAATAATTGAATGTATTGGATGCAAATGAATTTTATATTAGTGTGTATTATACGTTGTTATGGTTATTATTATTATTATTATTATTATTATTATTATTATTTATTATTATTATTATTATTATTATTATTATTATTTATTATTTATTATTATTTATTATTATTATTATTATTATTATTATTATTATTATTATTATTATTATTATTATTATTATTATTATTATTATTATTATTATTATTATTATTATTATTATTATTACTATTATTATTATTATTATTATTTATTATTATTATTATTATTATTATTATTATTATTATTATTATTATTATTATTATTATTATTATTATTATTATTATTATTATTATTATTATTATTATTATTATTATTATTATTATTATTTATTATTATTATTATTATTATTATTATTATTATTATTATTATTATTACTATTATTATTATTATTATTATTATTATTATTATTATTATTATTATTATTACTATTATTATTATTATTATTATTATTATTATTATTATTATTATTATTATTATTATTATTATTATTATTATTATTATTATTATTATTATTATTATTATTATTATTATTATTATTATTATTATTATTATTATTATTATTATTATTATTATTATTATTATTATTATTATTATTATTATTATTATTATTATTATTATTATTATTATTATTATTATTATTATTATTATTATTATTATTATTATTATTATTATTATTATTATTATTATTATTATTATTATTATTATTATTATTATTATTATTATTATTATTATTATTATTATTATTATTATTATTATTATTATTATTATTTATTATTATTATTATTATTATTATTATTATTATTTATTATTATTATTATTATTATTATTATTATTATTATTATTATTATTATTATTATTATTATTATTATTATTATTATTATTATTATTATTATTATTATTATTATTATTATTATTACTATTATTATTATTACTATTATTATTATTATTATTATTATTATTATTATTATTATTATTATTATTATTATTACTATTATTATTATTATTATTATTATTATTATTATTATTATTACTATTATTATTATTATTATTATTATTACTATTATTATTATTATTATTATTACTATTATTATTATTATTATTATTATTATTACTATTATTATTACTATTATTATTACTATTATTATTATTATTATTATTATTATTATTATTATTATTATTATTATTATTATTATTATTATTATTATTATTACTCCTACATTTGAAGGGTTGTGTGTCTCGTGAAAGAATTGTTTTGATAAATGCTGTTGTTTATCTTCTTGTTTATTATTGAGAAGGAAGCAAACATTCGGCTGGGTTCAAGACGCTTACTACTACTGCTACTACTACTACTGCTACTACTACTACTGCTACTACTACTACTACTACTACTACTACTACTACTACCACTACTACTACTACTACTACTACTACTACTACTACTACTACTACTACTACTACTACTACTACTACCACTACTACTACTACCGGATTATTGTAAAGACAAACAATGAGACAAAGGACGTGTCTAAAGTGATGAACAGTGACGTGAAATAATGTTAGAGTTAGAGCCCCTGTTGGAACCAAGACCAAACGAATACAGAGAAATAGTAATAAATAAGAAAAAAAATAGCTTTGGAGCACCAGTGAAATCGAACTTCTTGTTATGATCTCTGCATCGGCATTTGAGCTCCCTTCTTCATGGCAAGCCATTGCATGCGGGGGGGGGGCTTCATTGATTAGGACCCAAAGATTTTATTCTGTCTAGTCCACCTTGTATTTGATTTGTCTACCACCTTTGTTCTTAATGAGGCTTCAATATAATTATTTCACGTCTTTGTTCATCACCACTGGACTATTGATGATTTCACATCTTTGTTCATCACCACTGGACTATTGATGATTTCACGTCTTTGTTCATCACCACTGGACTATTGATGATTTCACTTTGTTACAGTTACTGTTTTAAATGTAAAGTTTCAATGCAAAAATGACTCCAAAAAAAAGAATGTCGTTATAATCTTGCTACATCCAGAACGATAACAAGCATTCACATTTTTTTTTAACGTGCTCGTGAACCCTGTATGACATCACGCATTATAAACTGTTACCAAGTTGTAATTGATAGTAGTAGTAAATATTATGTGACACGTGTGGATTGTTGATGATATGATGTCTGGATCAATCTTATGTCTCATGCTTTGACAGTTGGTGGTAGGTGGGTGTTTGGAACTTCTTTCCCTTTTTTAGGTCACTCTTTCAAATGTTTGTCACACTCACTCGTGCCAAGATCACCGCATGTGGTGTTTGGGGGGCCAATTCTATGAAATTTAAGAACATAACAAGCAAATATGCTTTGACTTGAAAAGTAATGATAGTGTGCTTTTTAATGTCTCTCTGCGACTGTTGAGTTGGTCCCAGTCGGCTCTTCTTAGTAGACCTGTCCTCCTGTTTTATCTCCCTTTGATAGTGATATCACTGTAGTAGTAGTAGTAGTAGTAGTAGGCCTACTTTATGCATTGTTGCAATTATGAAGTGTTTGGAACACTCAATTCTCTTACTTTATGCATCGTAGCAATTATAAAGTGTTTGGAACACTCAATTCTCTTACTTTATGCATCGTAGCAATTATAAAGT
>JAXRKP010001657.1:37500-40000 GCA_037039925.1 Doris montereyensis
GTGTGCATGGTTTACATGGACCTAGGTGACACACGCACACATATGCGTACACACACACACACACACACACACATACGCAAGACAGGTTTTGTCATTGGGACGTGGCAAAAAGAGGTTATCAAGTTTATTTTTTCACAGGAATTGACTCTCTAAATGCAACAAATTGAAGACGGACTTACAAAAAACCTGTTGCAATTTGGCGGAGACCAGACAGAGACAGATAAACAGATAAACAGAGAGACAGGCGAGAGAGAGAGAGAGAGAGAGAGAGAGAGAGAGAGAGAGAGAGAGAGAGAGAGAGAGAGAGTATAAACATTGTTACTTGTACATAAGTTCTGTTATGTATCAAATGTTATTATTGTTATTGGGGGTATTGAGCATTTTGCAATAGATTAATTAAGATCTCCAGAGCAATAATGAAAATCGCAAGTAAATTCATGGAATGGTACTCGAATATCAATTAGACTAAATACAGAAGCTATGGTATCGTACTGCTCTTGTCACAGTCTATAGTAATCTGTTTACAAAAAAAAGAAAAGAATAGTGATCTACATAGACATACAGAGGTTTTTGAGAAGAAAAAAAAAACAAGTTAGTTTTATTTTCTGGTCGTGCATCTTTTATTTGCAGAGGAGAGTAATTATCGAGAAGAGAAATTATATTTAAGGGGAGCAATGAGGCTGGGGTCTTCGGCTAGCTTACGATCAATTCGATGATTGCCTTGTAGTTGCAGTTTGCACAGTTTGCAGTTTTTATATGGTTTTGCTCGCTCCTCGGCTGAATGGACTTGGTCTGATCGAAAACGTGTTGGTCCAATTCCTTGCCTTGGGCTTCTTAGATCTAGCTCCTAGATTCTATTTACTGTGATAGATTCGCTGATCTCTTTACATGAAAAAATTTGAAGGAACTTCATCTGAAGATTAGAAAGCTTTCAGAAAATGTTTATCACATCTGTTTTATCAGGCTGCTCAGAGAAGTACTTTCATTGATTCTCTCTCACTTGGATGAAGACGAGCAAGGCCAGCTAATCTGTGATCCTAGAGACTCCAAGAAAGTCAAGCAAATCGGAAACTGGCAAGACCCGATTTGAAGGAAATGTTGATAGCCGTGTGGAAGATGTATGTGAAGTGATGAAGCAGTGTGAGGCAGCAGATGTGAATTTTGTGAACAAACAAATGGCCGTCATTTCACGAGACGTCAGGAGATGTTGTCAGCGGATAACAGTTTTTATTATGGTGACATCAGTGAAAGGGATAAAGATGTCGATGCGACTAAGAGGTATTTCTACTTGATTACGTCTCTAGACAAGAGATATATAAAATAAAAAGAAGGAAAGAAGAAGAACCTACCAGTAGCAACGCGCCATCCGCCCACTCAGATTTAAAAAAAATCTGTGTCAATGGGCAGTGAGTGTTTGGTTTGGGCTACTGGTAGGTCCTACTTCTTTCCTTTCACTCTTTACATATTCCTTTCACTCTTCATTTTACTTTACACGTATTCCTTTCACTCCTACATGATTCCTTTACGTATTCCTTTCACTCACTTTACGTATTCCTTTCACTCCTTTACGTATTTCTTTCATCTCACTGTTTCCTTTTCATTCACCACGAGATTAAGATATCTTATGGTCAGGGATGGCAATCTTCCTTGATTTTTGATACATCGGAGCACCTCCGTGTTTTTGTGTCTCATTTTATACACACACAAGCACCAGCCGTCCGGGAATAACTAGGATAGATATGTCATTCAAGCAGGAAAAGGTTATTGCAAAGGCTGGAACCACAGTGGGAAATAACATATATATGGAGGAAGAGGGGTGGGGGGGCGATATTGCAACATAATACTTTGTATATATTCAGATTTAATCTCAAGCTCCATGTTTTAAGACAAGTGATGCAATGTAAGTGTAAGCATGTTGGCCAATGTTCATGTTAGGCAAATTATTTTTCTTTTTTTTTCTTCCCAGCTTCAGTTGTGGAGTTCATGGATGTGGTGAGACTTTCACATCTCTGGCGCTGTAAGTTTTCACTCCATGACCCGTGTCATATTTGTTCATAGAAATTTCTTTAAAATGTTAAACATTGAACAAATTTTGGCTGTCATTTATCCCTCAACCTACTCACCATTCATTTGTACTCTTGAGGAAGGTAGTTGGATCAACTACGGAATGCTCAAATTATAGAGGGATATCACTACTTAGTTCCCAGGAAAAGTGTATGCCAGATACTGGAAATGAGACAGGAAAAGAGTAGAGGATCAGATTAAAGAGTATCAGAGTGGATTTAGACCAGGAAGAAGTGTACAAGATCACATATTTACAATTAGACAAATAATAGAAAATTCCTTTGAGAGAAGCATTGACTTGCACCAGTGTTTTATTGACAGAAAAGACATTTGACACTGTGAGGAGGGACGAACTATGGCATTCCTTAAAAGAACACAATGTAGAGTAAAATTTAATAGAAGCCATTAAAAGTTTTTACAATAAACCAACATGTGC
>JAXRKP010001657.1:45000-103927 GCA_037039925.1 Doris montereyensis
TGGATGATGCTGGTAAATTCTACTTCATGAAGTTTATACCTATCATTTCTTAAGATCTGTCTTGAGTTTTTACCATTTCCAGTATAATTCATTTTGAAATGACTATGTGTATGGTTATAAGGTGAATTTAAATGAAACAACAAGATAGGTTACAAATGTTTTCTTTATAAACCATTCATGTTCTTGGAGGATACAAAGGTTACAAATGTTTTCTTTATAAACCATTCATGTTCTTTGGAAGGTTACAAATGTTTTCTTTATAAACCATTCATGTTCTTGGAGGAAGGTTACAAATGTTTTCTTTATAAACCATTCATGTTCTTGGTGGAAGGTTACAAATGTTTTCTTATAAACCATTCATGTTCTTGGAGGAAGGTTACAAATGTTTTCTTATAAACCATTCATGTTTATAAAGTGGATGGTTACAAATGTTTTTTTATAAACCATTCATGTTCTTGTGGATGGTTACAAATGTTTTCTTATAAACCATTCATGTTCTTGGTGGAAGGTTACAAATGTTTTCTTTATAAACCATTCATGTTCTTGGAGGAAGGTTACAGCGGTTTTCTTATATATATACTATTTATGTTCTTGGAGGAAGGTTATAAATGTTTTCTTATAGACCATTCATGTTCTTGGAGGAAGGTTACAAAGATTTTCTTTATAAACTATTCATGTTCTTGGTGGATGCTCGAAATTGTGCGGCTGATTAATGCTTCTTGTAGGTCCTACTGCTTTTCTATCACTCTTGCACATGGCTTTCATCCTGCTGTTTCCTCTGAATTCAGGGGGACTTTGTAGTCCAGAGGTAAGGTGTCGGGCTCTCAGCCAAAGGTAGTGGGTTTTAGCCCCGTCAACGATTGAATAAAAAATAATTCTCAAGATTATTCACGCAAGATCCCCCCCCCCCCCCCCCCCCATGATCCAGCCAGGTGGATCGACACCTAGTCCAAACAGAGACGGACAATAAAAAGGAGGTCTTGTGCGCAGATCACAACATTGTGCACATTAATGATTCTTTTGGGTGTTTACAGGGCAGTCCGGGCAAAATTAAATGCTCTACCAAGAACCCTGAGGTGGCCTTAGTTTGTGATGTGGGTAAATCAAATCAGAAATCTTTGAATTCACTTTAAGATCACCACATATGGTGGATGCGGTAAATTCCAGTCAAAGAAAAGAAAAGAAAGAAATCACCACTTGTGGTGAACAGATTGAATTTTGAATGAAACTAAAAGCTCTGACTCATGCTTTGCTGACTGAAAATTTTTTTTTGTTTTTTTGTACCAGCTCGGCCCCTTCCCAGTCGAAACCGAATGAAAACTGTATGGACGTTACCACGGGCAGCAGCACCAGCTGTGATTCGAGTCAACCGCTATGCAGACTGAGTCTCCTCAGGGAAGTGGAGCTACCACAACGGGAGGAAAAGGAATGCGGGGCAGGAACGCCAAGCCTAAAGGGAATTCCAGTCCAAGTCAAAGGTTAGTCCATGGTGTCTAGGAGGCTGGAAACGCCTAGAGTCTCAGAGAAACAAATTCTCTCCTTAGATATCCTGTTATCTCCTAGATGCAAATTCTCTGCTTAGATATCCTGTTATCTCCTAGATGCAACTAGATATCACCTGGTGTCTTCTAGAAAAAAGTGAGATGTTCTAGAATCTCATAGAAGGTAATTTTCTCCTTAGATCTCTAGAATCTCTAGAAAATAATTTCTCTCCTCAGATCTCCTAGAATCTCTTTGTCCCTCCTCGAAAATATTTCTCTCCTCAGATCTCCTGGATTCTCCTAGAAAATAATTATCTCCTTAGAACTAGAATCTCCTGGTATCACCTAGAAAATATTTCTCTCCTTAGAACTCTTAGAATCTCCTGGCGAAATATGACAATAAGGGACAACTCCACTAATAAAGACAGAACAAACACGTGACGTTTTGGTATAACCCTTTGTCAGACAACAAACGAGAAATATCTAGAATCTAGATCTAAGCACTACCTCAGGCATCACACAATGTGATGTCAGAAGAAAAACAAAAAGGAGGAAGAAAGAAAGAAAAAGACAGTGATAATAAGAAACGTAGCAGAGGGGGATGTGAAGAATGAGCGAGAATGGAAGGTTAAGATCTAGAATGAAATAAAAATATGAAAATAAGTAAGTAATAAAAGGTGAGAAGGAGATAGAGAAAAGGAGAGAAATAGAGAGAGAGAGAGAAAAAGGAAGAAAAAAGGCAGGGAAGAAAGAAACGTAGAGAGAGAGGTGTAAGTATGGGAAACAAGAACGAAAAAATTGACCTGCTTCCTAGAATCTCCTGAAACTTAATAGAGTGTTGAATGCCATGAATGAATCCTTGATTAGTCTGAAGGAAAGGTGGGAATTCACAAGGTATTGCTTGTTTGGAGTAGTGATTAGGAGACAGTTGTAACATCATTTTGATATATGCACCACGGATGTCCCACTTTGTTTGGAGTAGTGATTAGGAGACAGTTGTAACATCATTTTGATATATGCACCACAGATGTCCCGCAATCATGACACATGACATTATATCAAGTTGATGTGTAAATTATGTTCTGAAGTCATGTGATGTGTAAATTATGTTCTGAAGTCATGTGATGTGTAAATTATGTTCTGAAGTCATGTGATGTGTGAAAATTATGTTCTGAAGTCATGTGATGTGTAAATTATGTTCTGAAGTCATGTGATGTGTAAATTGTGTTCTGAAGTCATGTGATGTGTAAATTGTGTTCTGAAGTCATGTGATGTGTAAATTGTGTTCTGAAGTCATGTGATGTGTAAATTGTGATCTGAAGTCATGTGATGTGAAGTCACATACAAACCCTGTATGAGCTCAAGTTAAACCAAAACAGCAAAAAGTTGCGATTTTTTTGGGGGAGGGGGATTTTGTTGTTTATTTTTTTTGTTATTATTTATTTTTGGGGGTTGGGGGGGGGGGGAGGGGGCTTTCTTTGGTTTTGGGTTTCGTCTTGCTTATTTTATTTTTATTTTTTTTGGGTGTGTGTGGGTTTTAATCTCACCTATCTGTCTTTTGATTAAAGCGGGGGCAACATTTTGACTTAATGAAATTTGATTCTCTTTCTTCACAGAGTTCCAACAACAGTATCCTTTGGACGGGGCTCTCAGCGTGCCTTTCAACGACGTGGCCGGGGAGGCAGGGGCGCCACTGGCACCAGACGGGAGGACCAGAAAAAGATACAAGTGTGGATATTGAAAGCGTGGATATGAAGGAACTAGCTGAATCCTTGAGCTGATACTGCTATAAATGATACCTTTACTACAATTATAAACTGTCTCATTTCATCAAAGACTTGACATGTCTTCTTTACTTAAGGAGAGATAGAGATGTGCTCATAAGAAAAGGAGTGAAAGAAAAGGAAATATTTATATAGTGCCGATGTCCACATAGAAGTGCTCAATGGCGCTTACATTTCAACAAAGTATACAATGAAACATCATGTAATGTTACAACTTATACAAATAATATTGTAATATTAATACACACACGCACACGCATGTATATATATATATAAAATCTAATTTAAACATTGTAGACACAAATTTCACTGGCAGGTTATACTACAAAATTCAGTTTTCAATTTGCTATTGAAGGCCGAAAGACTGGGACTAGTTCATGTTTCCAGAGAAAAAAAATAATAATGCATTTATTGAGGGTCTCTCATCCACTGAAATGCTCGATGGTGTTTACAGTAAAATAGCATTGACACAATTACAGATTATATATAAAATGCACAGTAACAAAAAACAAAACAAAAAAAGTATGACATTCTTTTTTGCTCTGTGTATTTGTGAGTTTCTGAATACAGCCATCAAGTTTATTAATGTCGTCTAATTTACGATGAGGCTTTGTAAAATGAACATAAGTATAGGTTCTTTCCCTTTCCAAATCTTGATCTTAAACCAGACAATTTCAACATCCGTTAAAAGCTGGTGTTGGACGTAAGTAACAAAAAATGCTGCCATAAATCACCTCCTTCATTTGCTGTTCCATGAAAATGAATCCTCCTTGGACCAGTTGTTCTTACTGGACTGTTCTTATGGACCAGTTGTTCCTGTGCACAGTGAAGTTACTAGGGAATCCTCACTGTTCTTATGGACCGGTTGTTCCTGTGCACAGTGAAGTTACTAGGGAATCCCTCACTGTTCTTATGGACAGTGACAGTTTTACTAGGGAATCCTCACTGTTCTTATGGACAGTGAAGTTACTAGGGAATCCCTCACTGTTCCTGTGCACAGTGTTACTAGGGAATCCCTCACTGTTCTTATGGACCGGTTGTTCCTGTGCACAGTGAAGTTACTAGGGAATCCCTCACTGTTCTTATGGACCGGTGTGCACAGTGAAGGTCTTTCACTGTTCTTATGGACCGGTTGTTCCTGTGCACAGTGCACAAGTTACTAGGAATCCTCACTGTTCTTATGGACCGGTGTACAGTGAAGTTACTAGGGAATCCCTCACTGTTCTTATGGACCGGTGTGCACAGTGAAGTTACTAGGGAATCCTCACTGTTCTTTATGGCATTTTTATCGGGTCTTTTTCCTTGCTTAACTCCCTTGAGGCATGCCTCAGTTCCACATACATACGATATCAGGTTGGATACGATCTAACGCTGTGTGAAACTCTGATTGGTTGGTTTGAATGTCACGGCAATTCACCGCAAGTAATCTTTCATTGGTGGTATTCTTTTTAATATTTAGGTCTATTTAGCTGTGTGCCTCGTGTGAGGTGGTACTACGATGAACGCTGGATGTAGATCTAGATAGGCTATGTTTTCGTGTAGTACAGGTAGCTTTCTTAGGTGAAGGCTGCTTGCATGCACTGGACTAAAACATGATGGCGTCAGGGATGCCACCAGGAAAATTTTAAAAGCCTGAAAATTTGTGCGGATGCAACAAATTGACAGAAAATACTAAGTTGAGTCAAAACGGTATAGTATACTATTTGCTATTGCTATTAAGAGCAAATGATACACCAGAAAGGAAAGTGAACAGTTTTTAAAGGGATAAAAGAAAGAAAAGGTTGCAATGCATAGCACATTGTTGACGGGCATAAGCCATATTAGCGATGTATAATGCAAAAATTTTTATTTGAATCAACTACAGACATATTTTATGATAATTTGGAGAAAATGATAGCTGCAGTTGCCGTTGACACCGGGCATTTAGGTGAAAATTGTGGTCTTGAAACGGGCATTCATAGGGCAATTTATATAGAAAAACTACACGGTTTCACCGAGATTGGTGGCATTTAGGTGAGATGGGCATTAAGGTGGCGGGCAAGGTGGTCACTACTGTAATGTAATAAAAATTTTGGATGTGAGATATGAAATGCCATTGTCACATGTATTGTGTGACTAGAAGTGAACAGGTTTCTAGAGTGTTCTATAAATGCTGTTATAGCACAAGCAAGTAACAAGTTCAATGTCATAGGGTATTTTTATAGATGGAGGCAGCCATCTTGGATTTTCGTCCAGATGGAATGGTAAGGGGCCGAGGATGATAATCAGCACTATAAGTTTAAGCCGCCTACACAAACATTCTTTATGTCTTTCTTTATCAATTCCCATGCTACCTTCTGGTGTAGGGATTCAGATGCCCGAAATGAAGTGATTGTTCTCCAGGCTGTCCTGTCCTGGCATTTTCTGTTTCTTTCCGAATTAATTGTTGTCATTATAAAAACAAATTTGAATTAATTATTGTTGTGTGCGAGTGTGAAGAAGATAAACTTATGAATTGTTTTGATCATTAAACTAATGTTTGTACGAAATAAATTTAGCATTATTTTGTGAATATCTTTATCAGACTTATCAAAAGTGTCTTCATAATGACATTTTGTTATCTATTTTAATAAATATTTTATTCTGTCATTACTGTGTAGTTGTTTGCTGTCATGAGTTTGTGATTTTTAATGTCGTTGATTTCAAAGGTAGCTGGCTCGGGTTTAGTATTTTTTATGGCATTTTACCTGTATCCCCCCCCTTAGGTCAGAGTTATTCTAGTCTAGAGCTGTGTGAGTGATTTGCATCGCATTGTTCAACATTATGTTGCGTCTAAAAAAAAACACATAATTTTTTAACATACCAGTAGTAGTCCCTTTAAACTTCATCTGGGAGTGAAGTACATAATGCATGTATAAAGAGACGCTTTTGTCAATCTGATCGCATGTAATATGCAGTAGAATACATCAATGTGGAACTTGGCAGATCAAATCAAGAACAACTTTCTTGAGAGTCACTATATGTAAGCAGTACAAGTACAACTTACAAGTATAATATACTCCTGTGAGGACCAGAAGCATAGACAGTCTAAATGACAATAGCACAGAGGAAAGTGCTTGTACTTGTATCCATTTGTTTGCACCTGCAGAGTGGGGAAAATACGTGTTACATGTCTCTCCCAAGGAATACAACGCTGGACCTGGCTTTGCTAAGGTTCGAACCTCATAATCCCCAGTCTGGCAGCCTAACTGCTCGGCTACCAACGCCACTGTGACAATGAGGCTGCCTACACAGAAGCTGTTGTAGGTCGTAAAGAATACCACATGGTACCAACGAGTCGTGCATACATGTAATGATCTTTCTGGTAGACTTCAGAGATTCATAGAAACGATTACCGGTAGGCCCTTCCCTATATTACATATTATTACACCAACAGGAAGTTGAAATAAAACATAAATTAGTCACAGTGGAGTGATTAGTCAAAAGTGAAAACGATAATAAGTGACAACTCCACCAATAAAGACAGAACAAATGACGTCAAAAATTTGTTCTGTCTTTATTGGTGTGGAGTTGTCACTTATTTATATTGTCGTTGTTCACTATCATTATCAAAGGGCCAGCAATCAGGACCACATGTCAGTCCCTGACCTTGAATCCGCAGGGGAAAAGAAAGAGAGGTTGGCCTGGCAGCACCTGAAGGCGAGACACTGAAACTGAAATCGAGATTCAGGGAACCATTTGAGTTAGGATAGGGTTAGGCTAGGTTATGCACACACTGGGTTTTTTTATGCCTTGCTTTTCACGTCGCATAATGGCCCAAAAAGTGTTCACATTGAAATGGCCTACTGACGGCTTGAAAATATTCACACATATATATATATATTAATATACATACGCATATATCCATACATATGCAACTATACATAACATACATGCAAACATACATAACATACATGTACATACATAAATATATACAAACAAGAATATATACATACATATATTATATATATATATATAATTATATATATCTATATATTATTATATATATGTGACGATATCTCAAGGAAAACAATGACACAGCTAGACAATACTACACAGGCACAATAGTGTCCCATAAGATTTAAATTATTTTTTTCGAAACTCCGCAAATTCGCATTTTTCGATATTTTCAAGTGCACATATGGTATTTAGGGGCGCTGATTTTAAAAATAATGATTAAAATGCTCTAAAATGTCAATTTAATTAATTAAACAATTTGATTTTCATCACCCGCCAACAAAACTAAAATTCAACAAAAGCACAAACTTTAGAAACGAAATTAAACACATCAATTTAAAATCAAAATTGGATTTACAGTTTCGGATAAATTAAAATATGTGCACTGACACTGACAGTAATACAAGTGCTCACGAATTGAGTTGTCATGAAAAAGAAGAAGAACAGCATGATGGAAACATTTTTCATTTAGATTCACCAAAGTCATGAACATAAAAAAAACAAGCTTATTATTCATTTGGAACACTTAATTTAATTCTCTCTCTCTCTCTCTCTCTCTCTCTCTCTCTGTATTTATTCTCCATTGCCTTCTTTTCTAGTAAACATCAATGCTGTGATTCTATGTGAGTCACCATGGACTAGAAATAAACAAATATTTATCACTTAAAAGGGGGATTTTGGTAGTCAAGAGGCGAGGTGTCGACCTCCTCAACCAAAAGGTCGTGGGTTCAGACCACTCCACCAATGGTTGAAAAATCTTCTAGAGTTTTTTTTTGGAGTAAATTTACCTCCCCCCCCCCCCCCCCCGGATCCAGGTAAGTGGATGAACACTCAGTCTCACCGGAGACTGACAATAAAACGGAGGCCCCATGTGCTGATCGCAACACTATGTGTACGTTAAAACATCCCATGGCTGTTTACAGGGCAGTCGGGCAAAATTAAAATCCTACCAAAAACCCCGAGATCCCCTTAGTAATGAACGTGGGTAAATCAAGATTTAAAAAATCATTTCAAAATGTAAAACTTTTTTTACTGTGGGCACCCCTCGAAATTTATCATGAGGGAAAGCTTGTCTTGTCATACTATTCTTGAAATTCGTCAGACGAGAATTTGTAATCGAGTAAGATTCAATTCACTATAATATAATCGTATTCGTGTTTCAAAGGACTTGCATCCATTACCCATCGTGCGCATCATAACAACAAACCATACACGTGAAATTCTGTGTAATTTTGATGATGAAATTTCCTTTCACATCGTTGCATGAGGGTTAAATCCACATCTTGATGTAGATTTAACAGTATTGAGAATTCCAGCTAACGTATTTGTCTTCTCCAACCCTCCTTTTACCCGATCAAAGAAGAATTCTGGATTTTTGTCTCAATTTAATTAAAACAAAATAGATCGGATTTCGTATTTCCTTGCCCGAGTGAGTGGATTATGTTGTCACCATCAAGATCTAGAATCTAAAAAATCTAGATATAGATCTAGAATCTAGATAAAGTTCTAGATTTAGAGAGATCTAGATCTGCATGAAGTTTCTGAGCCTAGCCGGCCTTAATTTTCTCACTGTCCTCTTGATTGATTTTGAAGTTACCGTAAATGGGGGATGGGATCTACTTGACCAATCTAAGTAATAATGTTGATGTTTTATGAGCCCATTTCCCCCTGAAATTGAAAGTTGCTTTGTTTCTTCATTGTCATTGAGTCACAGGAATATCTCATAAACTTCATCCTCATGAACTTTTAAAATATTATTCAATACTAAAATGGTGTTAACATTGGTGACCGAGTGGCTGGGCTGCTGGACTTGGGACTGTGATGTCCATGGTTAATGAATGGTTTGAATCCTAGCAAAGCTAGGTCTGACATTGTATTCCTTGGAAAAAGATGCTTTTAATACACTCTTTCCACATGACACAGGTGAAAATGGGTACAAGCACTAGCTTGGGAGTAAAAACTAGTGTAAAACTAGTGTCCTGTCCAGGGGTGATAGATTCTTATCTGTTCCGCTTCTCATTATAGAATCCGGGATGAGCTCCAGCTCAATGGGCCATACTGGCCTTGGAGGAACTTTACTTTATTTTAATGGAGAAGGATTACCATAGTTGGGATCCTCTCGTTTTTACATTTATCACCATCCCCCTGACACACAGACCCATACTGCATGTTCCCCAGATAGCTGAGGAGGACTTTGAATGGAATGGCCTGCTGGGGATAAATTATGAACAGTTGGTGATCATGCACGCTTGCAGGCATACAGACTATAAATCCATGTTTTCTTATGTGTTGTCTTTTGATACAAAATAGAAACAAAAGAATTCTACAGAAACTTTTCAGTTATTAAATTCATTTTTTTATTTTTTATCCCTCTTATATCCAGAACTTTATGTATGTACGTGTCTGTCCGAAGGCAAAGGAATCGTTGACAACATGGAGGTCAACATCCTAGGTATCATCAGCCTTGTATTCTTTTACTTGATTATTCTAGCCGTTGGGATCATTGCAGCCTGGAAGGTCAAGGTCAAAGGTCATGAAAATGGAGGATTGGAAGTGTCTCTAGTTGCAGGACGAGATTTAAAGACTGTGGTTGGAGTCTTCACCATGATTGGTATGTCATGTTGAATTGAGGTTTAAATATAATATATATATATTGATGTCAACATCCTACTGTAATGGAAGTAAGGTCAATTGTATAAATCACGATTGGGTTTTTAAACCAGAACTCCACAATTTATACACACACTGTTAAGGAAGCAAGTGCAAAATATGTTAAGAGGGTGGATTAGGTTTAAAAATGCTAGGAAAATTATATTATCTATACATATATATAAATATGTTGTGTAATTAGACCTGAACATAATGTCATCAGCTTAAGAAAATGTTCTGCCATTATCTCTCAACCCTGTGAAAAAGTATAAACTGAAAACGGACAAGTTTTGATTTGTCTTTGCGCATGTTAAATCTACTGCAGGCTGAATGATATAGAGTACCCTGTACAGTGGTGTCCGCCTAAGAACCTGGTTCTCGGGAGACAGAAACAACAGGTTCTAAGGCATACTCCATCCTCCGCCTTGTGTGTTTGCTTCATTATTCATGCATTTTTTTCTTGGGGGGGGGGGGCCTGGGAACCTTCCTCGTGTCTATCAAACAACGCTTGGCACGCCTGTGTGACGTCACTATAACACCTATTAGTCTATGAACCAATGCAATAGACTTCCCACCCGCCTTTCTATGATTCACATGCAACATATCACAGGTTATCGGCGTTAAATAAATTGAGCGTTGATTTGTTGTCGTCATGACTCTCACCTCACTATCATACCAGGTTCTTGGGTGGACCAGGCTGTGCTCAGCGAGATCTGAAGGGGGTGGTTTTACGTAAAAGGAAAATTCCGTAGCTCAGAAATATGGGGTTCTTAGTTGAACAGGGTTCTTTAGGCAGACACCACTGTAGTGATTTTGCAGCATCCCAAAAGGGTGCACATTTTAGACAGACACCTTTTAGGCAGACACCATGATGTGGTGTAGCATCCCAAAAGGGTGTGATTTTGCACATGATGTGGTACAGTATCCCAAAAGGGTGCACATGATGTGATGTCCCAAAAGCATCCCTTCTGAGTCCTTAGAATCTGAGATGTTATTTCCCTTTCTGCCCCCACCCATTAACCTCATTGTCTTTGCCTGTCCGTCTCACCCCTCTGTCTCTGTCTGTCTGTCACACCCGTCTGTCTCTGTCTGTCTGTCTCACCCTCTGACTGTCCTCTGCCTGTCTGTCTGTCTCACCCTCCCTCCTGTCTCACTCCTCTGTCTCTGTCTGTCTGTCTCACTCCTCTGTCTCTGTCTGTCTCAGTCTTCTATCTCTGTCTGTGTCTCACCCTCCCCTGTCTGTCTCTGTCTGCTGTCTCACCCTCTGTCTGTCTGTCTGTCTCACCTCTGTCTCTGTCTGTCTGTCTGTCTGTCTCACCCCTCTGTCTCTGTCTGTCTCAGTCTTCTATCTCTGTCTGTGTCTCACCCTGTCTCTGTCTCTGTCTGCCTCACCCGTCTGTCTGTCTGTCTCACCCCTCTGTCTCTGTCTGTCTGTCTCACCTCTCTGTCTCTGTCTGTCTCAGTCTTCTATCTCTGTCTGTCTGTCTCACCCCCTGTCTCTGTCTGTGTCTCACCCTCTGTCTCTGTCTGTGTCTCACCCTCTGTCTCTGTCTGCCTCTCTGTCTGTCTCACCCCTCTGTCTCTGTCTGTGTCTCACCCTCTGTCTCTGTCTGCCTCATCTGTCTGTCTCACCCCTCTGTCTCTGTCTGTCTCACCCCTCTGTCTCTGTCTGTCTGTCTTCCCGAATATCACCACCATGGTGGACATGGTTTACATCAAAGAAACCAACAAAATGGCTGTCTCAGTATATCTTTTATGTGTGTGTCTCTCTCTCTCTCTCTCTCTCTCTCTCTCTCTCTCTCTCTCTCTCTCTCTCTCTCTCTCTCTCTCTCTCTCTATCTCTCTCTATCTCTCCCTCTCTCTCTCTCTCTCTCTCTCTCTCTCTCTCTCTCTCTCTCTCTCTCTCTCTCTCTCTCTCTCTCTCCATTTCAATTGGCTTTGTGCAATATTGTGAAGATGAAAAGGTTAAATCCCACTTCGTTCACTGAAGACTAAAACCTTCTCTCAACGTCCAATCACTAGCTACGACTGTCGGAGGCGGATACATCAACGGCACAGCGGAATCCATAGCAACGCAGGGCCTGGTGTGGACGCTGGCTCCCTTGGGAATTTTTATTGGTCTTGGTCTCGGTAAGTTCCTAGTTATGCTGTCATTTCTGTAAAAACTTTGACTTAGAAGTTGAAACGATTTTTAAACATAGTAATAGTAATATGATAAATGCCTACTTATTGTTATCGTATGATTTGTATCGGTATGCATAGCTGCCAACCAGTACGAAAAAAATGTATTTAATATGGTTGTTTTTGGGCTTTGAATACGTAAGTCTGTATTTACCTTGAAAAGAACGTAAAGGAGGGTTGGTTGTATTTTCTTTTAGAGTAACCCAAGTTAACGAAAAAGAACCCAGAGAGAGATTGGGGTGAAAGTCGGAGACCCCATTAAACCACTGTCGCATTTAGCCAGAAAAGCTAACGATGGCCGGATGTTTTGTTATTTTCTGTAAAAGGGATAATTTTTAAGTCATTATGTTTTCTGTAAAAGGGATTTAGTTAAGTCATCTATGTTTTCTGTTAATTTTAGTTAAGTCATCTATGTTTTCTAAAAGGGGTATTTTCATCTATGTTTTCTGAAAATTCTGAGCCCTCGTGCAAGTTAGGATGAGTTAGAGCACTCACTGTTTGTTTTTTAAGTTGAAAAGGTCAACAGTTATGTGTATGTATCTCTCCATTTTTGTCAAGTGCGTGGCAGAATTTTTTGGCTGGTCATGTGGGCAGTTAGAGTGTCCTACTGGTAGGTCCTACATCTTTCCTTTTCTTTTTCTACCATTTTCATCCTGCGCGGGCGGTAGGTCTTTCCTTTCCTTCTTTCACTTATCTTTCATTTTGCTGTTTCCTCTTAATTCACCCTAAGATCACTGCACAGGTGGACAGGGTAAATTTCAATCAAGCAAACAAATTCTGTCTTACTGTTCTTCTTCATTTTATTTTCACTCTAAGATCACCTCATATGGTGGACAGGGTAAATTTCAATGACACACACGCTACTGTCTTTCCTTGTCCTTGCGAGGTTTGGTGAGAATTCTGGAGAATTCACATCTCTGGAGAATTCTTTCTTTTTTCAATATGAAAAATCTGCCTAGGCGATGACCGTGTGTGGTTGGTGCCTGCTGTTGTTGGTAGATCCTTCTTCTTTCCTTTCCTTCTTTCACTAATCTTTCATCTTGATTTTTTCTTCTTTCTCGATTCGCTATCACATCACCGCTTATGGTGGGCTGAGTAAATTTCAATGAAGCAGAATGGAATGGGACGATGTGCATTTATGAACATTCCAAGGGGTCATTTCAATAGCGTGTGAGTCAGAATTACATCATTTAGAGTAAAAAATGACTAAAACTGTGGACTCTTGGCTTTGGGAATTCCAAGTTTAAAACGGTTGGAAACGTGACATATTTTCATTATATCATTTTCACACTTTGCAGGAAGCATGAGTTCCATTTATACCCTAGAATTATCTTGCTGTCTCATTTTTCAGGAAAATGGACATACGCACACTATTGAAATGACTCCTCATTTTTTTATTCCATTTTTTTTTGTTTCTTTTCTTTTTTTTGTAGGTGGTACATTTTTTGCCCGCAAAATGAGGGAGGAGCGCTACATGACCATGCTGGATCCGTTCCAGGAGAAGTACGGATCTGTCATGGTCGTCCTGATCTACCTGGCCAGTCTCATGGGAGACCTGTTGTGGACAGCGTCCATTCTTAACGCGCTAGGTTTGTGTTTGTCTGTGTGAATTTCTAGTTGAATGAAATAATCTATCTATAAATTATTGTCTGTGAAACTGTAAGTAAGTCCTCGATACATTGAATATGGGATTTGTCCTTGAAATGATTTAAACGCATGCTTCTTTCATGTCTTTATATAATAATATTGGACGTCTTGAATCAATAGAAAAGCTCATCTTACGTAGATGATCTGAACGTTGTTGTTGTTATTGATCCATCAGGGCTCGGACATTTGTCCTTCAGCCCAATGCCATCTGTTGTAGGGTTCCATTTATAGTCTTCCAACGTGATTTAAACAAAGATTTTCGATTTTCTTTCAAAAAGCAAAGCATAGGGTTTGCAGCCCGGGCAGTGGACAGGTAAGCACCTGTACGGGGAGTAGGTGATCCCGCCCTCCACAAGTCTTTTGCTGCCTTGCAGGCGGGTCTTGGCCGACCAAAGGCTAAGGGAACATAAAACAACCTGCTGCCTTGCAGGTCGGTCTTGGTTGACCAAAAGCTAAGGGAGTTAACCCTGACAGAAAATAGTAACCTGCTGCCTTGCAGGCTGGTCTTGAATGACTAAAGGCTAAGGGAGTTAACCCTGACAGAAAATAACAAGGCCTTGTAGGGGGCCTCAAGATGGCAGCCCCACCATCTACCTAGGGTACAGTGGGTTAATCCCTGCTTATCCAAAACCAAATAGATTCAGAGAAATAAATATAATGCAACTGGTTTGATCTTTCAAAGACAAACTTGGAAACGAATACGGACTGATTTTTTGGAACATGGAATGTTAGGGCAATAAATGGAAAAGAGTTAGAATTAGTTGAAGAAATGGAAAAATTCAAAGTAGATATTTTGGCCATTACAGAAACAAAGAAAAAGGACAAAGAATAGAAAATTTAGGACTGAATCATATTTTAATCTTCTCAGGAGTAGATGTCAAAGATAGAGCTAGAGCAGGAGTAGGCCTCCTAGTGCATAAAAGGCATGAAAAGCTACTAGAAAGTTGGAAATTTATAAACGAAGATGCAACTAAAGAAGAAAACGATATTTTCGAAAACGATTTACAAATAGCGGAGAATCTTAAACCCAAATAGCAATTAATGCTTTTAGGAATTTTAAACGCTAGAGTAGGCAACAATGTAGAAACGTCAGGAGGAGTAATAGGTAAAGAAGGAGAGACAACAACTTCTCCAAATGGAGAGACTAATAGATTTTTGCCTAAAGAATAACATGAAAATAGCCAACACCTTTTTCCTCATAAAGATATCCACAAATATACAAGTGTAAATGAAGACAAATGTGAAAGTCCATGATAGACTACATGACAGTTAGCAGCTCCCTTTTTTACAGTACATTGGATGCAAGAGTAAACAGAGGAACAGAACTATTTAGTGATCACCACCTAGTGATTGCCAAAATGACAGTACTGACTGAAGAAAACAAATAGGAAAGGAAAGAGAAGAAAGCTACTAAACTCAAAATAGAGGAACTAAATAAACCAGTAGTAAAACAGGTATACCAATCTAGGATAAAAAGATTTATCAGTCAAAGACAGATGGATCTGAATGATAATATAATAGAAGAAAAGTGGCATATATATAAAGAAATACTCCTCAGTTGTACTGAAAAGGTCTGTGGTAGGAAACAAGTTAAAGGAGAAAGGAAAAGAACAGCATGGTGGAATGAGAATGTCAAGATTAAGATCAAAGAAAAGAAGGATGCCTGGAAGTGGTACTTGCAAACAAAGAGACTAGAGGATAGCATAGATTATGTGAATAAAAGAACTATTGCCAAAGAGGAAGTTAGGAAAGCAGAACAGGAACAATGGGAAGACTTTTTGGACAAAGACTTCAAGGAAGCTATCAAGGAAATCAAAAGCTGTTATGGGGGCAATGAAGAGCATGAGAAAGACCAAAGCATGCCCAATACGACAAATTAAGAATGCCAAAGGAGAAATAATGAAAGAAGACAGCGAAATCATGGAAACATGGAGAAAGCATTTTCACCAATTACATAATCTCACCAGAACGTATGAAACAAGGAGAAAAGATCAATTAGTAAGAGTAAACGATTAATCCAGAGAGACAGCTGAAGATGTAGATATATCAATGAATGGAAGAAATCCAAGACAGCTATAAGAAAAGCTATAAGAAAAGTCAAGTTAGGAAAAGCCCCAGGAGCAGATCAAGTTTATCCAGAAATGATTAAAAACCAAGGGAGAGAGGCAGACAAACTACTACATGCAATATGCCAACAAGCATGGAAGTCCAAACATGTGCCAGACAACTGGAAAAAGGTAACGGTACCAATACATAAGAAAGGATCAACTATGGAATACTCAAGCTTAAAGAGGGATATCACTACTTAGTGTTCCAGGAAAAGTATATGCCAGGATACTGAAATGAGAATATGGAAAAGAGTAGAGGATCAGATTGAAGAAGATCAGAGTGGATTTAGACCAGGAAGGAATGTACAAATGTTTACAATTTGAGAAATAATAGAAAAATTCCTTGAGAGAAACATTGACTTGTACCTGTGTTTTATTGACTTAGAAAAGACACTGTGAGGAGGGACGAACTGGCATTCCATAAAAGAACACAATGTAGAGCAAAATTTAATAGAAGCCATTACAAGTTTTTACAATAAACCAACATGTGCAGTGAGAGTAGCTGGAAACATATCTGAAGAATGGGATGTTGATATAGGGAGTAAGACAGGGTTGTAACCTAAGTCCTCTTTAGTTTATCACATTTATGGATTCAGTAGCAAAGGCATCCTCAAAAATGAAGAAAAGGAATGTAGGTATGGGGAAGCTCAAACCAGTAAATGTATCAATGCTCTCATTTGCCGATGATTTAGTTCTGTCTGCAAAATCAGAAAGCGACCTCAGTCCAAATATCAAGATTATGAACAATGAACTAAATAAAGAGGAATGAGAGTAAATGCAAAGAAAACCAAAACAATGCTAGTAACTAGGGAAGCTAAAACACAAAATCTTAATGGGCATTGAGAATTTAGAACAAGTTCAAAGCTACAATTACCTAGGAGTAATGATTAACTCAGAGGGAAAACTAAGAGAAGAAATCAGCAGAGAATCAAAAAGGCAACAATATATAACCATCTAGGAAATGCAGCAAGAATTGTCAACAAAAACCAAAATGGCAGTATACAATACAGTTTATTGTCCACTCTCTCTATGGCAGCGAAACCTGGACCTTAGACAGTAGAGAATACAGTAGAGTACAGGCAGCTGAAATGAAATATCTAGGAAGTGTAATAGTTAAAACTAAAAGAGACAAAATCAGAAACACAACAATAAGAGATCAAACCAAAGCAGATGGCATAAAAACTCAGATAGAAACAAATCAATTGAGATGGTTTGGGCATGTAAACACAATGAATGACAATAGAATAGCTAAATCGATAAAAGTGCTAAAGCCGAAGGTAAAAGACCAAAAGGCAGACCTCGGAAAAGTGGAGAAGATATCATTGAATCATAGAAATTTAACTGTTTTGGAAGGAAACAGAAAATGCCAGGACAGGGCATCCTGCGAGAAATATCATCTCAGGCATCTGAACCCATACACCGAAAGGTAGAATGACAACTGATTTTGACTCTGTCGTTCTGTTTTCGTCAAAGGCTTTGTTGCCAGGCCACTACGAGTACTTGTCTTATACATTGCATGTAGGTTGTAAATGACCCCAAAATCATTTTCATTTCAGGAATTGTTCTACCAGTGATGTACGTTTAATTAAGGAAATAAATTTTTTCAGGGGAATTTCAAGGAAACAAAAGGATGTTTTTATGTGTGTATTCATTGTATGTATGTGGCACGTCTGTCTGTGTGTTTCTGTCTGTGTGTGTTTTGTATATATATATAATATAAAAGTTATACGAATGAGGTAGATTAAAAAGACATTAAACTATAACAGCTTAAACAATGCAAATGGACTCGTTCACAGAAATTAAAGGAGAAAAATATACCGGAAATGTTACATATATATTTTATTTCTCTACAAGAAGTCCTCCTCTGTTTACCTATTTTTACCACAATATAGAATTTGATTCCCTTGAAAACACAACTTTTTGACATTCAGACTTTGCATTTGATGCACTAAGTTGAATATTAGATTGTTATAGCTTAATAATAAAAAAAAAAGTGTTTCTTCATGTTTTGATGTATGAATATTTATTACCTTGTATCATCTAGGTCTGTACACTATATCCTTGTCGTCCTGCTTTGTCATAATTTTCCATGTTATGCTGTCATCGTAAAGCACCTTACTTTGAGCATATACAACTTTTAGATATAGGCACTGCAAAAATCATAAATTATGAATTTGGACGATAAAAAGACGTTTTGGTCGTGTCCCCAGGTACCACACTCAGCGTTATTGCGGGCATCCCTCTCACCTTGGCCGTCATCGTCTCAGGTGGCATTTCCATCCTGTACACAGTGGCGGGCAGCATGATCTCCGTGGCCTACACTGACGTTGTGCAGCTGATTTTTATTGTCCTTGGCCTGGTAAGACTGGAAAAAGAAGAAACTCCTGATTTTGTACGAACAAAAAAAAATCCAGATTCTTCATTGGGGGGGGGGGGGTGCTCCTCCTGAAGCGATTTGTTTTGCTTTTGAGTTAGGATTTTTTATTTTAGTTTTAGTATTTATATGAGTAACTGTCAAAATATAGTCATCCTATATCATTGAAAAGTTTGTAACGCCCTTGGTTGCCAAGGAAACAGCCGCCATCTTGATTTTGACCCAATTTTCAAAATCTATCTCCTCTCTTAGTTATGACTCAAAACCTGTGCAGATCGATTTTTCCATTCAATATCTAAAGAATGACGTCGGGTCTTTGAGATATTTTAGATAGTTTTTTAAAGAAAATGAATTTTTGAAAATAGCATATATCGTTTATATGCAAAAATGGCATTTTTATTACAAGAAATTTGTTTTTCTCAAAAATTTTACAAGATATCATTCTATTAACATTGACGAGAGGAACCTGTGTGTGAAATATCATACAAATCGGTTTGTAAATATTGGAGAAGATATAATTTTAGTGTGAAAAAAATACATTTGAGAAAAAATGCAAGTAAAGAAATGAAAATAAAATAACATAAAGCAAATGCTTCAGATGGGTTACCCTTCTTGTAGCATCCTTTACTCTTTCGACAGTCTCTGGCATTGTTATTAATGTAAAGAGGATTGTAAAGCTATGTTTAGATATGCATTGCTGTGAAACAGCTGTCGGATTTTTAAATTTTGCCCGGACTGCCCTGTAAACAACCAAGGGATCATTACCGTGCACAGAGTGTTGGGATCTGCACACTGGACTTCTTTTCATCGTCCGTCTCCGATGGGTATAGGTGTCCTTCCATCTACCTGGACCAGGGAGAAAGGGGGGGTAGATTTTGTTAGAAAAGAATCAAGAAAATTTGTCAACCGTCGTCAGGCTCGAAACCACTACCTTTTTGGATGAGAGGCCAACACCTTGCCTCTGGACTACCAAGTCCCCCTGTTTTATTTATGAGTTTATTGTTTTATGGAAGAAAATGTTCACATAACGACGGGTTAGAGTTTTCATTCCACAAACTGCCCATCATTATAATTTATACTCCCTGTTTTTTGACATTGTGTTATTTCTACAGACGGTCAGCCTCCTTTCATCTTGAGCAACGACAAAGTGGGAAACTTCTCCGATTCCCAGAACGTCTGGCTTGGACACATTACGACAGGAACGGTCGGCCTGTGGATCGATCTTTTTTTATTGCCATGGTGGGTCATGGGCCTTTGAGTCTTAAAAAATCTTAAAACTTTCGTAGTTTCGTTTTTGCTTTTGGGTTTTTTCTTTTTCTGTTTTGGTTTTCAAAAAGAAAGAATGAAATATAGACAGAAGAGAGAGGGAGAAAAAAAAGAGGTAAAAATGAAGAAAATAAAGAAAACAGGTGGGAAGAAAGAAATATATTAAAGAAAAAGAAAAAAAAGAGAAAGCAAGAAAGATAAATGAACAAAAAGACAACGAAAAGGAAGGAAGGAAGAGAAAAAATAAAAGGAAAAACAAAATACAAAACAGGAATGCTTTCATTTAGTTTTGTTTGGAAAATCAGAAAATGACTTTCACTGAATATTAACATTGTAAACAATGAACTAAATAAAAGAGAAATGAGAGTAAATGCAAAGAAAACCAAAACAATGCTAGTAACTAGGAAAGCTAAAACACAAAATCTTAAATTGGGCAGGGAGAATTAAGAACAAGTTCAAAGTTACAATTACCTAGGAGTAATGATTAACTCAGAGGAAAAACTAAGAGGAGAAATCAGCCAGAGAATCCAAAAGGCAAGTACAATATATAACCATCTAGGAAATGCATTTGTAGGTAAGCAAGAATTGTCAACAAAAGCCAAAATGGCAGTATACAATACAGTTTATTGTCCTACTCTCCTCTATAGCAGCAAAACCTGGACCTTAGACAGTAGAGAATACAGTAGAGTACAGGCAGCTGAAATGAAATATCTAAGAAGAGTAGTAGGAAAACTAAAAGAGAAAAAATCAGAAACACAACAATAAGAGATCAAACCAAAGCAGATGGCATAAAAACTAAGATAGAAACAAATCAATTCAGATTGTTTGGGCATGTAAAGAGAATGAATGACAATAGAATAGCTAAATCAATATACAGTGCTAAAGCCCAAGGTAAAAGACCAAAAGGCAGACTTCGGAGAAAGTGGGAAGAAGATATCAAAGAGGCATTTAAGCATAGTAATTTAACTTTTTTGGAAGGAAACAAAAAATGCTAGGACAGGGTGTCCTGAAGAAAGATCATCTCGGCATCTGAACCTGTACACAGAAAGGTAGAATGGGAACGGATAAAGAAAGTAAGAAAGATCTTTGTTCACCAACGGTTCTGTTGATTGGCCACTAAGAGTAACCATATTTTTTATGTAGGCTTTAAATCACCCCTAGATCATTTTAGGTGATGTTTAATTTTTCCTTTCAGACGCTGGGTACAATTCCATGGCAATCGTATTTCCAGAGAGTTTTGTCTGTGAAGAGCGCCTTCCAGGCCCAGATTTTGTCCTTTGTGGCGGCATTCGGGGCCCTGGTGATGGTGGTGCCCTCTGTCCTCATCGGCATTGCAGGCACCAGCGCAGGTAGGACATAGAGATTTTGTCTTCTTTTCTTCTTCTTTTCTTCTTCTTCCTCTTCTTCTTCTTCTTCTTCTTCTTCTTCTTCTTCTTCTTCTTCTTCTTCTTCTTCTTCTTCTTCTTCTTCTTTCTTCTTCTTTTTCTTCTTTTTCTTCTTCTTCTTAAGATAGGAGCTAGATCTAAGATAGATCTAGACCTAGAGTCTTAAGGAGTTGGTAAGATTTTTCAGGTTGCTAGTTTGGTAAATTCAATGTTTAAAAATTAGAACACACACACACACACACACACACACAGTGGTCCTGGGTGTGTGATGTCGGGTGACTGAGTGGTTAGGCTGTCAGACAGGGGATCATGAGGTCACTTCATGCTACAGAAAATATTATAAGTTCGGATCTATGGGCCTTAATCGATTTGAAGAAACTTTACTCAGTGGTTCAGTGGCAAGATGTCTGCCTCTCAACTAAAAAGGTTGTGGTTGCGTGCCTGACAGGTCGACTAGAGTTTGCATATTTTCAATTGCTTTTTCACAGACTATTTGAATAAGTTACACAGTTATTTTGTCTGATTATATTTCCACAGACTGGTCGAATACATCATGTGGCCATTTTCCTGATAGCATGGAGCAGCGGAGTCTCATTCTACCACTGGTCATTCATGAGTTCACCCCGGGTGTTGTGTCCATCTGTGGTGAGTAGATTTGTTCACATGGTCGAGAGGCTAATTTTCGATTTGAAAAGGTCATCAGCTTTGTTTACTGTTTAAAACTTTTCATTCCCTAATATTTTTTTTTTTTTCCTCTCTCGTTTTTTGCTTGTTTTCTGTTTTATTTCTTTTTTCTTTTCTCTCCTTCTTTCTCTCTTTTCCTTTCTTTATTTTCTTTTGTTCTTACTGGCTTGATTTCTATTTTTTTTCTTTCTTTTCTTCTCCCTTTCTTTTTGTCCTTCTTCCTTTCTTTTTGTCCTTCTTTGATCATTTGCAAAATGAGCTAAACCATTCCTTGTCTTCACCCTACCTACCCCTTCCCCCTACTCCCCCCCCCCCCCCCCACCCCACCCTACCTATCTGACAAGGTCTGGGAGCTGTATCAGCGGCCGTGATGTCGTCCATGGACAGCTCTGTGCTAGCCACTAGTTCCATGTTTACCTTCAACATTTACCACAAGATCTTTCGGCCCATGGTACGTATTTCAAGGCCATTACGGCCCCACAGAGCTACAGCTTATCCCAGTTTCTGTAGCATGAAAGGGAGCAGATGATAACAATCACCTCCTGGACAGGACGGTAGTTTTACGCAGGTTTTTTTACTCCCAAGCCAGTGCTTGTACTCATGGGTACCGGGGGTCCAGTGGGGAAATTGAGGAACACATTGGCAGAACTAGCTTTTCTAGGATTCGAACCAGGGACCTCATGAACCTTATGTTTGGCAGCCTAACCACTCAGCCATCAAGTACCTATATAAATATATATTGCAAGTTCATATATATATATATATATATATATATATATATATATATATATATATATATATCGCGTGTGTTGTAGCTAAGATGATGATGAATGAGGACAGTAAAGAGATAGTCAAGTCTTATTTCACCACTCAACTCTTGCTCATGGTGATGTCTGCCTCTCAACCTGAAGGTCGCTGGTTCATGCCCCAACAGGTTGAACGTTTTCTCAAGTCTTTTGGGTTCCATTCACCTATTGTTATCACCTGTTTCGCTTCATGCTACAGAAACTGGGATAAGCTCCAGCTTTATGGGCCGTAATGGCCTTGAAGGAACTATTACTCTCCTGGTAAAATTTGACGTTTTTCCTATTAGAATGGTTGTGACATAATGTATACTGTTTCTTGTAGGTGTGTAACTAGCACTAGGTTTCCAGTGTGCTTTTTTTTCCATGATGAGGTGATGGGTGCCGATGCGGAGGTGGCAGGTTCGATTCTCTGTCAGGTGCCCAAAGCTTTCTTTCTGTCTATATTCCTGTGTATTTGTCTTGTCTTTATCCCGTAATGGGCTTCAATACGTAAATTTCAAGTCTGTGGAGGTGTTGTAGGAAACCGAACTTGGCCGTGTTGTGAGTTTGTAACGCGACAACACTGGTTCAAACCCCACGACTGGCACAGCTAGGTTTTTTTTTTTTCTCGTAGGAAAGTCTTCACTCTTATTTCCTCACTTGACTCAGGTGTGAATGAGTACTCGCTATAGATGGGAAAGAGTACGGAAAGCCTAACAGGTTTGTGTACTCTTGTCACTCTATGCTCCTCACTTGACTCAGGTGTGAATGAGTACCCAGCTATAGATGGAGAAAAGAAGCCTAACAGGTTTGTTGCTCCCAAAGGAGTTGAGAGAAGGGCTTTGAATGAAGTGGCCTGCTGGGGGATTAATGATGTAGTCGGTGAGCTTGCACTTGTGCGGGATACAGACTTTAAATCCATCTTTATCTTTGTCTGTCTCGTCTTTGTCCATATGGGACTCTAATATTTATTTCACATCGTTGAAGGTGTTGTAGCGAAACTGTAGTGTTGTGAGTTTGTAATCGTGAGGACATTGGTTCAATCGTCATGGCTGGTCCAGGTGTTTTTATCCACCACGTTGTACTCCTACTCCCAGGGTGGTTGGCGGGCGTTGCTGGTAGGTTCCACAACTTTCTTTTTCCCTTTTACTTTCACTTCTCTTTCATCTTGCTGTTTCCTCTTAAGGGGTGGGGGGGAGGGGAGCACCTGGACCATGAGGTTTGGACCAAAAGGTTGATTTTCTGTTCTTTGATATTCGGGTAAACCGATAATTTATCTACAAGTTCATGGCAGAAAAATGTCCATGTCATGTATAATTTTTTTTTACAAAATATTTTGTAGGCGAGGGTAGGTAAAAAAATCAAAATTTTGACGTAAATTACCGTAACATTGACTGAGAAAATGGCAGTAAAAACCAATATAATGGCGGTTAATTACCAAATGTGGCAACACACGATTTGACCTCGTTTTGCCGACACCGAGGAATCTGCGCATCTCCCATCACTGTGTGATATAAGAGGCGTTGCTCATCAGTGTGTATGTAAACATGCGCACAAGCATAGGATATAGAGGGGGGAAAAATGGTCAATTTGACGTCTGTTTTCACAACAGTGCACATCTAAACCTAGATTTATAATCCTATTTACATAAGTAACAATGCCAGAGACTGTCGAAAGAGTAAGGGGAATGCTACAACAAGGAAACCCGTCTCAAGTGTTTGTTTCATTTTATTTTCTGTTGATTTTTTAACTTGCATTTTTCTCGAAATATGGTTTTTCCACACTAAAATTCTATCTCCTTCGCCATTTACCGAATGATTTGTATTTTATTTGGCACACAGGTTCCTCTTGTCAATGTTAATAGAATGACGTCAGTTTTTAAAAATATATTGTAAACTTTTTGAGAATTTTGTTTTGTAATAAAAACACCATTTTTTGTACTTTCACGATATACAATATTTTAAAAAATTCATTAAAAAAACAACTATCTGAAACATTGAAAAAAACCCAATGTCACTCTTGAGATATGGAATGAAAAGACGATCTGCATATGTTTTGAGTGATTTTATTCATAACTGAGGGAGGAGATAGATTTTGAAAATTGAATAAAAATCCAAGATGGCGGCCGTTTTTATGGCAACCAAGGACGCTACAAATTTTTCAATGATATAGGATGACTGTATTTTGACAGTTACTCATGTACATACTAAAAGCAAAAACCTAAACTCAAAAGCCAAAAAATCACTTTAGGTGCCCCCCCCTTAATTCACCTGAGATCACTGCATTTGGTGACGAGATACCTTTCAATGAAACCAACAAAGTACTTCTAGAAAGGTACTTTATTCTGCTTTCCTCACTTGACTCAGGTGTGAAAGAGTACCCAACTATAGATAGAGAGAAAAAATCTTGTCAGCTGTTAGTATCAAGCGCCTAACAGGCTGCTGTACTGTTTGCTCCCAAATGAGTTCGGAAGGACTTTGAATGAAATGGCCTGCTGGGGAAGGGGATAAATGATGTACAGTTGGTGAGCTAGCACTTGAGTGGGGGAAGCGGACTATGCCATAAATCCATCTTTTTATTAATTTTTATTATCACATGTTTATATACATGCAGCTTTCTCATTTTTGTCCCCCCCCCCCCCCTCCCTGCCACCCCGCATTGCACAGGCATCAAAGAGAGCTGAACTTCCTTCACATGTTCGCTGTGATCTTGTTTGGCTCCATAGCCATTATCATCGCATTGACCTCTAGCGTCATTTACGGAACCTTCATTTTGGCGGAAGTTGTCTTCATCATCGTCTTCCCCAGTTGACCGCCACCCTGTTCTGCCCTAAATGGACGAATTCTTTCGAGGCGCTGCGGCTGGCTTTTTTCCTCGCCTTATAATCCGGTTCAGTGTGGGTGAACCGTTGCTAGAAATGCCGGCGCTGATAAAGTTCTGGAACTATGACGACAACTTGGGACAGATGTTTCCGTACAGGACTGCGGCGATGATAAACCGTTCGTGGTGATGATTGCTGTCACCGCTATTTCTCGGATTAGCTGCGTGAAGTCTTGCAGGGGCAAGTTGACCGGATTGTACACTAAGATGCGGATAAGGGCGATGCATCGCACCGAAGAGGACAGGGACATACAGCGAGAATTACAGGAGCAGGGAACAACCGGCAGACAGCCATAGATCCGACAACGAATTTGTTGGGACTGGAGATGAAAACTTGACAGGGACTTGTACGTTGGGAGACGGATACGGTCCGCGGAAGGAGAGAGAGAGAGATGAGCTGTTTGGTGAATGGGAGCTATCCAGCTTTTGGCGAGGGTGACGTTAGCTGAAAAAAAAAACTTGGATTTAATAGAGCTTTGATAGATGAATAAACAAAATTCTGATGCCAAAAGGAACAACAAATAATCCCTCCCCCCCCCCCCTCCCTCCCAACCCCCATCCCCCGCCTTCCTCATTTGAATCAAATATTTCCAAAGACAAAAAGAGTGCATTCCAATGGTCATTACTGCTTCGTTGAGTTTTACGGAAAGACCTCAGACAAAGACCTCAAATATGTTGCATATAAGCTTTAACCTCATGTGTCTTTGTGTCATGCTGCGACTGCACAGATGCAAACAATTGCTGTCAATATTGTTACCGACGTCGTGTGTAACGTTATGTAACGTCATGTAAATCTTAAAGACAGATACATAGATCAACATCATCCTCATCATTTGTCAGTACTCTGAACTAAGACCAGAATTTGACGACCATTTCCCTCCCCCAGTCCTCTCTAGGATGGTTGGCAGATGCTACTGTTAGGTCCTACTTCTTTCGTTTCACTCTTTCACTTATCTTTCACATCTTGCCGGCTCCTCTTAATTCACTCTGAAACCATCGCCTATTGGTGAACGGTAAATTTGATTAAACAAAACAAACGAACAAATGCTTCACCCTTTAGATCAACGCATATGATCGATTGGGATTGGTGAGATTGGTCTTTGAGTATTCTGTCTAAGGTGAGATTGGTCTTTGAGTATTCTGTCTGAGGTGAGATTGGTCTTTGAGTATTCTGTCTGAGTGAGATTGGTCTTTGAGTATACAGTTTAAGGTGAGATTGGTCTTTGAGTATTCTGTCTGAGGTGAGATTGGTCTTTGAGTATACAGTTTAAGGTGAGATTGGTCTTTGAGTATTCTGTCTGAGGTGAGAGATTGGTCTTTGAGTATTCTGTTTAAGGTGAGATTGGTCTGTTGAGAGATTGTCTTTGAGTATTCTGTTTAAGGTGTAATTGGTCTTTTGAGTATTCTGTCTAATGTGTAATTGGTCTTTGAGTATTCTGTCTAAGGGTGTAATTGGTCTTTGAGTATTCTGTCTAAGGTGTAATTGGTCTTTGAGTATTCTGTTTAAGGTGTAATTGGTCTTTGAGTATTCTGTTTAAGGTGTAATTGGTCTTTGAGTATTCTGTCTAAAGTGAGTTTGATCTTTGAGTATTTTCTCTAAGGTGAGACTGGTCTATGAGCACTCTCTCAAAGGCTATCAATGAATAAATGAATACATACGACATATCTACATATTTCTTGTTGGTAAACATGATTACATTACATGTATTACAATACATATCAGTATTGTTGAGATGTTACTTCTTGATTGACATACAGCATTTAGAACATTTTGATGCGCCTAAAGTTGTCGTCAGATGGAGAGGTGCTATAGAAACATCTGAACCCATATACCGAAAGGTAGAATGGGAACTCATGAAGAAAGAAAAAGAATTATTATTATTATTATTATTATTATTATTATTATTATTATTATTATTATTATTATTATTATTAGTTTAATCCTTGATCACTGGCTCCCTTGTCAGCGGTTAGCATTGTTGTATAATCCATTGTCTTGAACGTTGCCACCTTGCCAGTCCTTCAAAAATATATTATCCCTTCCCCATCTCCGCCCCCTCCCTTACCAAGAACTTGAAGGGGGTTTTTCTCAGACCCCCAAAAATATACTTACAACGTCTTTTCTGTTTATATTTTTATTTATGGCAGTATTTCGTATTTTTTTCTGCCTCCTGTTAAGCCTTTTGGCTGTCCTTTGTATTTCCTTTTCCCCTTTCTTTTTCTTTTTCTTTATTTTCTGTGTCTTTTTGTTTTACTGTGTTTTACTCAAGAGGGATGCTTTTACAGCCAATAGACCCTTACATGTTTTCATTTGTTATTTATTCTCTCCACAGCTATGAAAACGATTACAGTTTGTGTTACACTGGGGATCAAGGATTTCGTTTTTGTGAAGATCATAAAACTGAAAGTTGTTTTTAAAATGGTTGAACTATTTTTTATGAGAAAACGTTTGTGTTTGCGCTATCTCTTTTGTACATATTTTTTCTCTCCTCCACGGTTTTGTCTTAAATTTTGAGCAATTAAGATGTTTGGGCTTTTGGGTTTGCTTATTTTATTTATTCTATACGGAATTGTTTGCATATTTTTATGTAAAGGATTATCCTTGTTTAGATTGCTATATACGTTCATGCATGTATCATTCTAATGTGAAATAAGTTACAGTCAGGTTTGACTATCTGTTTGGTTTTGATTTGTTTTTTTGGGTTTTTTTGTTCTTTAGAGACAGTAATTTTCCTGATTTATTTCTTATAAATTTTATTTCACCCTGAGATCTCCACATGATGTACAGCTAAACAGGGTATATTCCAAAGAAATAAATGTCTTTGTTGCAGCAAGAGAGGGATTGATACCAAAACAAGATAAGAATAACGGAAGTCATAGAGAACAAAAAAGAAGGAAAAAAGATCTGAGCATCTACATAAAAACTAGATGTGACATTTGTGACCATCTTTTTTAGATAAGAATTCCAAAGTCATGTTGTAAAAAAAAGGGATTGAGGAAAAGACAGAAAACTTGTTTCAGTTGTGAAGAACAAAAAAAGAAAAAAAGATATATATATATATATATATATATATATATATATATATAATAATATATATATATATATATATATATATATATATATATATATATATATATATATTATATATATATATATATATATATATATATATATATATATATATATATATATATATCACTACTTTCAGTTGTGCCTATGATTTATTTTTACCTTTCAGTTTCAAAAAAAAAAAAAAAAAAGAGGAAAAGACAGAAAACTTGTTTTTTCTTTCACTTCCTTTTTGCTATAGTTTTGATGAAACTTCATACACGCCAAAGTGTTCGATTTTTAGTGTTTGCATTGATTAATATACAGCTGCTTAATATATGTAAAGTAAGTAATAGATGTAAAGTAAGTAATATATGTAAAGTAAAGTAAGTAATATATGTAAAGTAAGTAATAAGTAAAGTAAGTAATATAGGTAAAGTAAGTAATATAGGTAAAGTAAGTAATATGTGTAAAGTAAGTAATATATATAAAGTAAGTAATATAGGTAAAGTAAGTAATATAGGTAAAGTAAGTAATATAGGTAAAGTAAGTAATATATATAAAGTAAGTAATATAGGAAAAGTAAGTAATATAGGTAAAGTAAGTAATATATGTAAAGTAAGTAATATAGGTAAAGTAAGTAATATAGGTAAAGTAAGTAATATAGGTAAAGTAAGTAATATATATAAAGTAAGTAATATATGTAAAGTAAGTAATAGTAAAGTAAGTAATATATGTAAAGTAAGTAATATATATAAAGTAAGTAATATAGGTAAAGTAAGTAATATAGGTAAAGTAAGTAATATAGGTAAAAGTAAGTAATATATGTAAAGTAAGTAATATATGTAAAGTAAGTAATATAGGTAAAGTAAGTAATATAGGTAAAGTAAGTAATATAGGTAAAGTAAGTAATATAGGTAAAGTAAGTAATATATATGTAAAGTAAGTAATATATGTAAAGTAAGTAATATATGTAAAGTAAGTAATATATGTAAAGTAAGTAATATATATATATAAAGTAAGTAATATATGTAAAGTAAGTAATATATGTAAAGTAAGTAATATAGGTAAAGTAAGTAATATAGGTAAAGTAAGTAATATAGGTAAAGTAAGTAATATAGGTAAAGTAAGTAATATATGTAAAGTTAGTAATAGATGTAAAGTAAGTAATATATGTAAAGTAAGTAATATATGTAAAGTAAGTAATATATGTAAAGTAAGTGCCATATTCAGAGCTGAGTGTCCATTAATCAAGAGTAGAGGGCTGATCTTTCTAGTCATACAGCATAGTGTGCTAGTTTTGCCATTGCTGTCCACGCAGGCATTTATTTTCGCTGAGTCTGAATTGAGCTACCCAGTTCACTGCTGGGTCGTGATTTGAGCTACCCATTTCACTACTGGGTCGTGACTTGAGCTACCCAGTTCACTGCTGGGTCGTGACTTGAGCTACCCATTTCACTGCTGGGTTGTGACTTGAGCTACCCAGTTCACTGCTGGGTCGTGACTTGAGCTACCCAGTTCACTGCTGGGTCGTGACTTGAGCTACCCAGTTCACTGCTGGGTCGTGACTTGAGCTGTTCACTGCTGGGTCGTGACTTGAGCTACCCATTTCACTGCTGGGTCGTGACTTGAGCTACCCATTTCACTGCTGGGTCGTGAATTGAGCTACCCAGTTCACTGCTGGGTTGTGACTTGAGCTACCCAGTTCACTGCTGGGTCTGACTTGAGCTACCCAGTTCACCCACTTGAGCTACCCACTTGACTGCTGGGTCGACAGGAGGGCCTGAAAAAATGTGCGTGTACTAGGACTAAAACTATGTCTGGAACTCTAGCCTTCTGTGTGGTAGTCAGACACTCTACCAGCTGAGCACCTGGCTCCTCTTAATACATGTATACGATTACAAGGAAACGAATTAAAAAAGAATTTGAGTGTTAAACAAAATATATTTTTTATTCAAGTCTGTTCAATGCAATGCATTTATTAAGAAAATAATTATTTTAAAACCTCCTTGTAAAACTTGGTCTGCGGTGAATACATACATGATTTTGTCACAACTGTAGCCTTATGGTAGATCTCGTAATGGATGAAATGATTGATGACAACACATTGCTGACGTAACATGTTATGATTTTGTGTGTCATTTACGAATCCTGAATTGATAATGTAAATACCGTTGTTATTTTTAGTGATACAGTTTGTTATTGCAAGTCAAAATGTGCTGTACAGCCCGTAATCCCTGGAACTCCTCGGGACCAGAAAATAGGTTAGTGGAATAAAAGTCTTGGATGGGATTTTGTCATGACTTTGGGAGTCCCAATATTTTTCATTGAACACGTGTAAAATAGGTTAGTGGAATAAAAGTCTTGGATGTGATTTTGTCATGACTTTGGGGACTCCCATGTATTTGTTGAACACATCTTCGGGTTTGATTTTCTTGACGCCCAAGAGTTTTTGGCTTTGACTCCACAGGTCTGTGTTTACCTTGAAAAAAAGGTATGTATATATGCATGAGTTGTGAGCATGAGGGTTGACTATATTTTTAAATGAAAAGAAGTTGACGATGGAGACTCAAGACGGATAGGAGTGAAAATCTGGAGATGCTTTTCTGAGGTGTCAAACGTATCTTTGCCGGAGAGGCCAGCAGTCGACAGATTTTTTTGTTATTTACCTTCAACTTCAAGATGTCAAATTACCAACCGATGTTGTCTGAATACAATGTATTACTACGCTGGCCGTCCGGCGCAGTTAGAATAAGTCTGTTTTTCGATTTGAAATTTTGAAATTTTGAAATTTCTATGGATTGTGTACAAAAACATTTTATATTTGATTTTACCCACAACTAACGTGATCTTGTAGGTTTTGCGATGATGTTTTGATTTTGCCCGGACTGCCCTGTAAACAGCCAAGGGATCTTTTAACGTGTACAGAATGTTCTGAATCTGCACGCGTGGCCTCATTTTTAACCGTCCGTCCTCTATGTGACTAAGTATCGCTCCACCTACTTGCACCAGGGGAGTAGAATTTTACTCGGGAAAAAAACTTGAGAAGATTTTCAATTGCTGGGGCTTGAACCCGGAACCTTTGGGGTGAGAGGCTGACACCTTTCCTGTAGACTACCGAGTCCCCCTTAACTCATAGCACTCACTCAAGCCGTCAAGCAGGGAGCGACCTTCAAGGATTGACAACGTTGGTTGGTTCTCTCGTGGTGTTGGCACCTTTCTGGTTTCTAGTCTTGCCATGTGGGTGGATGTTTGGTGGGTGGACGGGTGATTTGCTCTGAGATCTCCGCACGTGGTGGACTCGGTAGTAAACAATTTCAACGAAGCGGAAATCTAGTCTTGGCCTTCAGGATTTACATTATCATAATGATGATGATTATAATTTGGTGATGGCAGTTGTGGTTGTAATGATGACGGTTATTATTATAATGATGACAACAAGGGCTATAGTGATGAAAATTGTGATTATGATGATGACAATTATGGTTGTTTAAGAATGACAATTATGGTTATTTAAGAATGACAATTATGGTTATTTAAGAATGACAATTATGGTTATTTAAGAATGACAATTATGGTTATTTAAGAATGACAATTATGGTCATTTAAGAATGACAATTATCATTATTTAAGAATGACAATTATGATTATAACAATGACAACTATAATTATAATGATGACAGTTATGATTATAGTGACAGTCATGATTTGCTGATGACAATTATGAATATACTGATGATGATTATGATTATAATGAAGCCGATTATGATTATAATGATGACAATTATGAGTATACTGATGACAATTATGAGTATAATGATGACAATTATGAGTATACTGATGACAATTATGATTATAATGATGACAATTATGATTATAATGATGACAATTATGATTATGACGATAATTATGATTATAATGATGATAATTATGATTATAATAATGATAATTGATTATAATGATGACAATTATGATTATACTGATGACAATTATGATTATAATGATGACAATTATGATTATAATGATGATAATTATGATTATAATGATGATAATTATGATGACAATTATGATTATAATGATGACAATTATGATTATAATGATGATAATTATGATGACAATTATGATTATAATGATGACAATTATGATTATAATGATGATAATTATGATTATAATGATGATACTTATGATGACAATTATGATTATAATGATGACAATTATGATGACAATTATGATTATAATGATGATGATCATATTTATGACAATGATGATACAGTAGTCTCCACCAAATTGCACAATTCGTCATAATGTACGTTTTTTTAATGTTACCAAATGCAACAACGCTAATTGACCCCTCAAAATGCAACAACGGCTGGCTTGACTTGGCCAAAATGCAACAACGGCTGGCTTGACTTGGTCAAAATGCAACAGTTTGACGCCAAAATGCAACAACGGGTTAGCTTGACTTGGCCAAAATGCAACAACGGCTAGCTTGATTGGCCTTGGCCAAAATGCAACTTGGCCAAAAGCGGCTAGCTTAACTTTATCAAATGCAACAACGGCTAGCTTGACTTGGCCAAAATGCAACAACGGCTAGCTTGACTTTGCAAAATGCAACAACGGCTAGCTTGACTTGGCCAAAATGCAACAACGGCTAACTTGATCAAAATGCAACAACGGCTAGCTTGACTTGGCCAAAATGCAACAACGGCTAGCTTGACTTGGCCAAAATGCAACAGGTTTTTCGTAAGTCCGTCTTGAAGTTGTTGCATTTAAAAAGTCAATTCATGTGAAAAATAAACTTGATAATCTATTCTTGCCTTGACCCAGTGACAAAATCTATCATGCACATGTGTCTCTGTATGTTTGTGTGTGTGTGTGTGTGTGTGTGTGTGTGTGTGTGTGTGTGTGTGTGATTTAGATCTATGTTAGCCATGTGTACACATACATACACAATAATGACAATCCTGCAGCTTGTCTTGGCTGTCTCGGCTCTGGTCACCCATGATAGTATACCCGCCGCCCCTTCCCTCTCTGACTCGATAGGTCAAGTGTCACTTTTACCCACGGTCGTCGTACACTGCACCACACGTACACTGCACCACACGCCTGTCAGCAAATCAAAGAAAAACACAGATGTGTGAATGTCTTCCATGCCACCTGCCACCCCTTGTCGTAGTTTACAGATCTACAAGTCTTGTCTTCAAACCAGCAAACCCCAAACAGTAACAAACGAATAATAACAACAACAAAAGAGAGAGAGGTTACGTATTTCCAAATACGAGTGGCAATGTGTAATGTATAGTATTAATAGTAAGGGGTTGTGACCTTCGCTGAAATGCCCACAAATTGTTGTCAGCCGTCGATCGTGCATTTAGGCGGAGACTACTGTATTGATAATACTTGGGGTAGTGATGATAATACTTGGGGTAGTGATGATAATACTTGGGGTAGTGATGATAATAGTTGGGATAGTGATGATAATAGTTGGGATAGTGATGATCATAGTGATACTTGGGGTAGTGATGATAATACTTGGGGTAGTGATGATAATACTTGGGGTAGTGATGATAATACTTGGGCTAGTGATGATAATAATTGGGGTAGTGATGATACTACTTGGGATAGTGATACTTGGGGTAGTGATGATAATACTTGGGGTAGTGATGATAATACTTGGGGTAGTGATGATAATACTTGGGCTAGTAGATAATAATTGGGGTAGTGATGATAGTACTTGGGATAGTGATGATAATACTTGGGATAGTGATGATAATACTTGGGGTAGTGATGATAATACTTGGGCTAGTGATGATAATAATTGGGGTAGTGATGATAATTCTTGTAGTGATGATAATACTTGGGGTAGTGATGATAATACTTGGGGTAGTGATGATAATAGTTGGGATAGTGATGATAATAATTGGGCTAGTGATGATAATACTTGGGGTAGTGATGATAATACTTGGGGTAGTGATGATAATACTTGGGGTAGTGATGATAATACTTGGGGTAGTGATGATAATAGTTTGGATAGTGATGATAATACTTGGGATAGTGATGATAATACTTGGGCTAGTGATGATAATACTTGGGATTGTGATGATAATACTTGGGTAGTGATGATAATACTTGGGGTAGTGATGATAATATTTGGGGTAGTGATGATAATAGTTGGGGTAGTGATGATAATACTTGGGGTAGTGATGATAATGACTACGATTTTTATTCTGGTTGCGAGTATATTTATCCTTTTTGTGAAATAAAAAAAATTCCCCATTGAAGAATTCATAACTCTCCCCTTTCACTGCCTTACTTCTAATTATTCCCCCTTCAACAGCGACTCTTTCAGTTCAGAGGCAAGGTGTCGACCTCTCAACCAAGACGTAGTGGGTTCGAATTCGAGCCCCACCAACGGTTGAACAATTTTCATGTATTTTTTTTGTCGAGCAAAATCTACCCCCCCCCCCCCCCCCTGGTCCAGATAGGTGAATCGACACCTAGTCCCATCGGAGACGGACAATAAAAAGGAGGTCCCGTGTACAGATCACAACACTCTGTGCACGTTAAAGAACCTTTGGCTGTTTACAGGGCAGTCCAGGCAAAATAAAAATAAAAATCCTACCAAAAACTCCGAGGTCACCTTAGTTGTGGATGTGGGTAAATCAAATCAAATGAAATGGCACGAATTGATATAATCATATTTTTGTTTTTTGTTTATTGGTTGTTTAAAAAAAAAATATGTTGTTGAGACAAATAAAGGATTCTGATTCTGATATTATTGATCTTATTTTCGATGAAAGTTCATCTTGTTGTTTCCTCTTAATTCACCCTGAGACCACCGCAATGGTGGATGGGGGTAAATTTCAATTAAACATTTAGTGCCATTGTGTATATTTGGAGTTCCTTCTCTCTCTCTCTCTCTCTCTCTCTCTCTCTCTCTCTCTCTCTCTCTCTCTCTCTCTCTCTCTCTCTCTCTCTCTCTCTCTCTCTCTCTCTCTCTCTCTCTCTCTCTCTCTCTCTCTCTCTCTCTCTCTCTCTCTCTCTCTCTCTCTCCTCTCCCCCCTCTCCCTCTCTCTCCCCCCCTCTCTCTCTCTCTCTCTCTCTCTCTCTCTCTCTCTCTCTCTCTCTCTCTCTCTGTATCTCTCTCAATCTCTCTCTCACTCGCTCTCTTTTCTTTACTTTTTTCTTTTCTTTTTGTTTATTTGATTAGTTCCTTACTTGACATAACTCCCCCCCCCCCTCCCCCTCCCCCGCCCCCACATGCCAGTCAATTCAAACTGGACGAACCTATAGCTGTGTAGTTTTAAGTGTTTTGCATTCAATATGGTCTTAGATAGCAAATCTCAAACAAACAAAACTAGCTTTTAACACGATGTTAATTTTATAAAACGCTTTATGAAAAATAAAATCGTTTACACGCTGCAATTTAGGAGGAAGTTTCGAGGTAGAACATGAAGACTATAATATTATGTAGTCGATGAGTCATAGAAAAATCAAATCAATAATAATTTGTAATGGTCCGCCTTTGTAAACCCAACTTAGTTTAATAGGTACGATGATTCTTGGCCTTCATCGGCTTGCGATAATCGCAGTGAACATTATTATTATTATTATTATTATTATTATTATTATTATTATTATTATTATTATTATTATTATTATTATTATTATTATTATTATTATTATTACTTATTATTATTATTATTATTATTATTATTGTCTCCCAAACCCCCTCCCCTTCTCTCAAACCCTTCTCCCAAACCCCCTCCCCTTCTCTCAAACCCTTCTCCCAAACCCCCTCCCCTTCTCTCAAACCCTTCTCCCAAACCCCTCCCCTTCTCTCAAACCCTTCCCCAAACCCCTCCCCCACAAACCCCTTTTCCCAAAGCCCCTCCCCCCAAATACCCCCCTTCCCTCAACTCTTTCCCCCAAACACCCTCCTCTCAACCCATTCTCCAAACCTCTCCCTCCCCTCTCAAACCGTCCCTCCAAACCCCTCCCCTACCCTCTCAAACTTTCCTCCAAAACCTCTTCCCTCAAACCCTACTCCCCTCTCAACCCTTCCCCCCCAACCCCTCCTCTCCCCTCTCAAACCCTTCCCCCATACCCTCCACTCCCTGTCAAACCATTCCCCAAAACCCTCCCTCCCCTTTCAATCCTTTCCCCAAACCCTCTCCCATCCCCTTAAACCCTCCCCCAACCCACTATCCTCTCCTCTCTCAAACACTTCCCTAAACCCCCCCACTCTCAAACCCTTTCCCCAAACCCCTCCACCTCCCATTCTCTCAACCCTTTCCCCCAGACCCCCTCTTCCCCACATCAACCCTTTCCCCCAGACACCCTCTTCCCCACATCGCAACCCTTTTCCCCAGACCCCCTCTTCCCCACATCGCAACCCTTTCCCCCAGACCCCCTCCTCCCCTCATCCCAACCCTTTCCCCCAGACCCCCTCCTCCCTCATCGCAACCCTTTCCCATCAGCAACCCCCCTCCTCCCCCACATCGCAACCCTTTCCCCCAGACCCCCTCTTCCCACATCACCCTTTCCCCCAGACCCCTCCTCCCACATCCCAACCCTTTCCCCCAGACCCCCTCCTCCCCACATCGCAACCCTTTCCCCATCAGACCCCCTCCTCCCCTCATCGCAACCCTTTCCCATCAGACCCCCTCTTCCCCACATCGCAACCCTTTCCCCCAGACCCTCTTCCCCACATCCCTTTCCCCCAGACCCCCTCCTCCCCACATCGCAACCCTTTCCCATCAGACCCCCTCCTCCCCACATCGCAACCCTTTCCCCCAGACCCCCTCCTCCCCACATCGCAACCCTTTCCCATCAGACCCCTCCTCCCCACATCGCAACCCTTTCCCATCAGACCCCCTTCCCCACATCGCAACCCTTTCCCCCAGACCCTCCTCCCCACATCGCAACCCTTTCCCATCAGACCCCCTCCTCCCACATCGCAACCCTTTCCCATCAGACCCCTCCTCCCCACATCGCAACCCTTTCCCATCAGACCCCCTCCTCCCCATCTCAACCCTTTCCCATCAGACCCCTCCTCCCCACCGCAACCCTTTCCCCAGACCCCCTCCTCCCCTCATCGCAACCCTTTCCCCCAGACCCCCTCCTCCCCTCATCGCAACCCTTTCCCCCAGACCCCTCTTCCCCTCATCGCAACCCTTTCCCCCAGACCCCCTCTTCCCCTCATCCCAACCCTTTCCCCAGACCCCCTCTTCCCCACATCGCAACCCTTTCCCATCAGACCCCCTCTCCCCACATCGCAACCCTTTCCCCCAGACCCTCCTCCCTCATCGCAACCCTTTCCCCCAGACCCCCTCTTCCCCACTCAACCCTTTCCCATCAGACCCCCTCTTTCCCCACATCGCAACCCTTTCCCCAGACCCCTCCTCCCCACATCGCAACCCTTTACCCAAACCTCTTCCCATCCCTACATCCCAACCCTTTCCCCAAACCCTCTCCTCCCTACATCGCAACCTTTTCCCCTGACCCCCTCTCCCCTCATCCCAACCCATTCCCACAGACCCCTCCCCCCCCCTCCTCCCCACATCGCAACCATCTCCTCAGACCCCCTCCTCCCCTCATCCCAACCCCTTTCTCCCAGACCCCCCGTCCTCCCCACTCCAAACCCTCCTCCCCTTCTCTCAACCTTTCCCCCAACCCCCATCTCCACCTTCAAACCCTTCCCCCAACCCTCCCCCCCCCCCGTCTCCCATCCTCTCAAATCCTTCTCGTAAAGCCCCTCCCCTCTCCCAATCCTATCAACCCTTTCCCCCAAACCCCTTTCTCTCCCATCCCCTCTAAGCGCTTTCCTCTAAACCTCACCCTCCTCTTCTCGACCCCTTCACCCAAACCTTCTCCTCTTCTCGACCCCTTCACCCAAACCTTCTCCCCTCTTCTCGACCCCTTCACCCAAACCTTCTCCCCTCCGTTCCTCTCAACCCTCCCCACCCCAAACCCTTCACCTCCTGTGAACACTTTCCCCCCAAACTCTCTTCCTCTCAACCCTTTCCCTCAAAACCCCTTCCCTCCTCTCAACCATTTCCCCTCCCCCTGCCCTTAAACGTTTCCTCCAAATTCCCTCCCTCCCCTTCTCTCAACCTTTTCCCCCAACCTCCCCACTCCCCTCCTTTTCAACCCTTTCTCAACCCCTTTCCCCTCCTCTCAACCCCACCCCCTAAACCTCTCTTCCCCCTCCTCTTAACACATTCTCCCGAAACCCCTCCTCTCTCCTCTCAACCTTTTCTCCCGAACCCCCTCCAATCCTCTCAACCTCCTTCCTGAAATCCCCCTCTCTCTTCTCAACCCTTTCTTCCGAACCCCCCCCCTTCCTCTCAATCCCTCTCCTGAAATCCCCTGCTCCCCGCTTTCTCCCCTCTCAACCCTTTCTCTCGAACCCCTCCGATCCTCTCAACCCTTCCCCCAAACCTCCTCCCACTCCCTCTTCTCAAACCTTTTCCCAAAATACCATGCTCTCCCTCCTCTCAACCCTTCTCCCCAAGCCCTCCCCTCTTCTCAACCCCATCCCCTAAACCCCCTTCCCTCCTCTCAAACCTTTCCCTGAAACTCCTCCCCTCCCCATCTCTCAACCCCATCCCCCACACCCCCTCCCATCTCTCAACCCCTTCCCCCAAACACCCCCTCCCCATCTCTCAACCCCTTCCCCCAACACCCCCTCCCCGTCTCTCAACCCCTTCCCCCAACACCCCCTCCCCGTCTCTCAACCCCTTCCCCCAACACCCCTCCCCATCTCTCAACCCCTTCCCCCCAACACCCCCTCCCCATCTCTCAACCCCTTCCCCCCAACACCCCCCCTCCCCGTCTCTCAACCCCTTCCCCAAACACCCCCTCCCCATCTCTCAACCCCTTCCCCCCAACACCCCTCCCCATCTCTCAACCCCTTCCCCCAACACCCTCCCCATCTCTCAACCCTTCCCCCAACACCCCCTCCCCATCTCTCAACCCCCTTCCCCCAAACACCCTCCCCATCTCTCAACCCCATCCCCCAAACACCCCCTCCCATCTCTCATCCCCTTCCCCAAACATCCCCTCCCCATCTCTCAACCCCATCCCCCAACCCCTCCCCATCTCTCAACCCCACTTCTTCCTCTCACTCCTTTCCCCCATACCCCTCTCTCCTCTCAACCCTTTCCCTCAAGCTCCTCTTCATGCCCTCCTATCAACCCCTTCTCCTCTCCTCTTTCCTCCAACCCCCCTTACCTCTCTCCTCTTAACCCCTTTCCGAAACCTCCCCCTCATCTCAACCCTATCCCCACCCCCTCTGAAACCTTTCCCCCAAACCTCCTCCCTCCCCCTTTCAACCCTTTCTCACGAACCCCTCCCCATCCTCTCCTCTCAACCCTTCCCCCAAAACCCTTCCCCCAACCCTATCCTTCCAAACCCCTTCCTCCCTAATCCCTTCCTCTCAAATCCCTTCCCTTATCCCTTCCCCTAAACCCTTTCTCCCAAATATCTCCCTCAAACCCTTCCCCAAGTCTTTCCCCTAACCAAATTCATTTCCCCAAAACCGTACCCCAAACCCCTTCCCCCAACCCTTTCCCCAACCCCTTCCCTCAAATCTCTTCCCGATAATCCCTCCCCCGCCCCAAAAAAATTATCTTACAACAAACCTCGTCCTGAAACCCCTTTCCCCAAAGCCCTTCCGATAAACCCCTTTCCCCGAACCCCTTCCGATAAACCCCTTTCCCCAAAACCCTTCCAATAAACCCTTTCCCTCAAACCTCTTCAGATAAACCCTTTTCCCCCAAACCCCTTCCGATAAACCTTTTCCCCCAAACCCCTTTCGATAAACCCCTTTCCCCATACCCCTTCCGATAAACCCTTTTCCCCAAACCCCTTCCGATAAACCCCTTTCCCCCATACCCCTTCCGATAAACCCCTTTCCCCTTACCCTTCCGATAAACCCTTTCCCCATACCCTTCCGATAAACCCCTTTCCCCATACCCTTCCGATAAACCCCTTTCTCTCATACCCCTTCCGATAAACCCCTTTCCCCATACCCCTTCCGATAAACCCCTTTCCCCCATACCCCTTCCGATAAACCCCTTTCCCCATACCCATTCGGATAAACCCCTTTCCCCATACCCCTTCCGATAAACCCTTTCCCCATACCCCTTCCGATAAACCCCTTTCCCCATACCCCTTCTGATAAACCCCTTTCCCCATACCCCTTCTGATAAACCCCTTTCCCCATACCCCTTCCGATAAACCCCTTTCCCCATACCCCTTCCGATAAACAATTTTCCCCATACCCCTTCGGATAAACCCCTTTCCCCATACCCCTTCGGATAAACCCCTTTCCCCATACCCCTTCCGATAAACCCTTTCCCCATACCCCTTCCGATAAACCCTTTTCCCCATACCCCTTCTGATAAACCCCTTTCCCATACCCCTTCGGATAAACCCCTTTCCCCATACCCCTTTCCCCATACCCTTCCGATAAACCCTTTCCTCATACCCCTTCCGATAAACCCCTTTCCCATACCCCTTCCGATAAACCCCTTTTACCCCCCCATACCCCTTCCGATAAACCCTTTCCCCCCATACCCATTCGGATAAACCCCTTTCCCCATACCCCTTCCGATAAACCCCTTTCCCCATACCCCTTCCGATAAACCCCTTTCCCCATACCCCTTCTGATAAACCCCTTTCCCCATACCCCTTCTGATAAACCCTTTCCCCATATCCCTTCCGATGAACCCCCTTTCCCCATACCCCTTCCGATAAACCATTTTCCCCATACCCCTTCCGATATACCCCTTTCCCCATACCCCTGCGGATAAACCCCTTTCCCCATACCCCTTCCGATAAACCACTTTCCCCATACCTCTTCCGATAAACCCCTTTCCCCATATCCCTTGCGATAAACCCCTTTCCCCATACCCTTCCGATAAACCCCTTTCCCCATACTCCCTTCCGATAAACGCCTTTCTCCATACCCCTTCCGATAAACCCCTTTCCCCATACCCCTTCCGATAAACCCCTTTCCCCATACGCCTTCCGATAAACCACTTTCCCCATACCCCTTCGGATAAACCCATTTCCCCATACCCCTTCCGATAAACCCCTTTTCCCATAGCCCTTCGGATAAACCCCTTTCCCCATACCCCTTCCGATAAACCACTTTCCCCATACCCCTTCTGATAAACCCCTTTTCCCATACCCCTTCCGATAAACCCCTTTCCCCATACCCCTTCGATAAACCCCTTTCCCCATACCCCTTCCGATAAACCCCTTTCCCCCATACCCCTTCCGATAAACCACTTTCCCCATACCCCTTCCGATAAATCCCTTTCCCCATATCCCTTCCGATAAACCCTTTTCCTCATACCCCTTCCGATAAACCCTTTCCCCATACCCCTTCCGATAAACCCCTTTCCCCATACCCCTTCCGATAAACCCGTTTCCCCCATACCCCTTCCGATAAACCCCTTTCCCCATATCCCTTCCGATAAACCCCTTTCCCCATACCCTTCCGATAAACCCCTTTCCTCATACCCTTCCGATAAACCCTTTCCCCATACCCCTTCTGATAAACCCCTTTCCCCATACCTCTTCCGATAAACCCTTTCGCCCATACCCCTTCCGATAAACCCCTTTCCCCATACCCCTTCCGATAAATCACTTTCCCCATACCCCTTCCGATAAACCACTTTTCCCATACCCTTCCGATAAACCACTTTCCCCATACCCCTTCCGATAAACCACTTTCCCCATACCCCTTCCGATAAACCACTTTCCCCATACCCCTTCCGATAAATCACTTTCCCCATACCCCTTCCGATAAACCACTTTCCCCAAATCCAGACTCCCATACCTCTTCCCTCAAATATTTTTTTTTCTTGTTTTTTGCTTTCCTACACTGATTAAAAATTTGTTGTTTTTTTATGTGTGTGTGTGTGTGCGCGCGCACGTGTGTGTGTGTGTGTGTGTGTGTGTGTGTGTGTGTGAGTGTTTGTGTAAAATTACTGTTCTAGACAAGAAGGTTATTTTGGCGTTAGTTAAATTGTATTTTGTTGTCATTTAAAGGTGTTGTTAAGTGTGAGTTTGGGATACGATGTATTTGTAATTTTGAACAATTTCTATTTCTTCATTCTGGATATAAAAGGGTTTGCTTGGGGATTTTTTCTCCCAAAGTCAATCATTTTTTCCCTAGTTTTTCTGACATTAAGTAAAAAAATATATTTTTAACACCAATCCGTGAACAAAATCTATTTTCTCTTTGTAGATGATTTCATGTTCATTTGTTGAAATTAGCTCTTGGATTGGCGGGTCATCAGCAAACTTGAACAATTTGAAATTGTTATCGTTTATCATACAGCTGTTGGTGTATACTGTGAACAAGACTGGTGATATCACACAACCTTGGGGAGTCCATGTGTTTGTCTTAACAGTAAACGATTTGTTATCATTGTAAAGAACATATTGACTACGATTATTCAATAAGTTGCCAAACCATACAGTTATATTGGTATCGACTTTGATAACGATACGATTTTGAAGTAAATCTAAAGGATTTATGGTATTAAAAGCTAACGAGAAATCAGCGAACAAAATACGACAGTATGAACCCTTTTGTCTAAATGTTTATAGACATTGTCAAGAAAGACAAGCATGGCAACATCTATGCCCCTTTCCTATTTGTACGCAAATTGTAATACAGGATTAAAGTAGGATTTTAGCTACATAGATTTTTTCAAAACATTTAATTTCAACCGAGGTTAAGGCTACATGTCTCAAATCATTCATTTCAGTAATTGTATCTTAAATTGCAATGAAATAAAGAAAAAATTAAATTCTTTGATTATTTGAAAGTTAATTTCCGAACAACAACAACAATAACAAAAACAAAAAACAACAATAATAACAACAACATAGAATAAAACCCAAGCTTATATTTTATAAGAGCTTGTCTTATACACGACAAGTAAAACCAGATTCAAGAAAAAACAAAGTGTTGCTTTATTTAAAATAAAGTGTAGAGTTAGTTCAGTTTTGTAGTCGGAGAAATGAGATTGACGTAATTAATCGCGTTTAGAACAGGTGCGACAAAAGTGGTGTCATAGTGTCAATAGATTCGATTAATCGCGTTTAGAACAGGTGCGACAAAAGTGGTGTGAATAGATTCGAAGAGTGTTCACGGTGGCTCTTTCTTGTACATCGTAAACCCTCGTCACTTGGCAGGCTCAGATTCCAGCTTCCAGGAATGTATGGTGTATTTGGAACTGAAAGGTCTGGGTCCAGACACTGAATTGTCCTTTTTCCAAATCCAGATCTGGTCGTACTTCAGAATGACCATCGAGTGTTTTCCACATTTCCAAGCCGCGTCAATGTTACAGGGCAAACCCAACTTGGTGACGTCTTGGGGCTTGCTCCACTTGTGCCACCTATGCCTGATCACCATGCGACAGCCCTTGAAGACGTAGACCTTCTTGCCCTTTCGAGCTGCAGCGTCAACGCCACGATGTTTCTTGATAAACGCTCTCTGTTTTCCATACCTGAAAACCTTGGGCTCCGTTTTAGGATGGTAGCCGACAAAGATGCCGTTCCTGGAACCGTAGAAAATGGCTCTCGTGGGTAGGAACGGACTCCACATGGCTTTCACGCCTCCGTTTTGGTTAAGACGGAAAGTGTTCTTTAAAGTATCGACCGAGTGCTCTCGCTTGTGGCACAGCCGCATGACTTCATTACCTGATACGAGGTAGAGAATGCGACTGTCAGCCAAGTGCATGCCAGCGTCAATCCTTACAGTCTTCTGTGCCCCGTAACAAAAGTTCTTGCGTGCGAAGAGAACGACGAAGAGAAGAGCAGTCGTTGCTATGCTGTGTGCCATGGTTCTGGAAATAAATAAAATATATATTTAAAAAAAAGGAGGCTCCGAAACCATGGTAAACGACAACAATATTATTTATTACAAGTTACAAGTGTGCGAGTGTGTGTAGGTTGTGAGTCAAATGCACAGAGGATATAGGGCTAGTCTAGTTATGTGATAGGGACTTTTGAGTAAGGATTCAAGTGAGTAGAGGGTATAGGACTAGTCTAGTTATTTGATAGGGATTTTGAGTAAGGATTCCAGTGAGTAGAGGGTATAGGGCTAGTCTAGTCATTTGATAGGGGATTTTGAGTAAGGATTCGAGTGAGTAGAGGGTATAGGACTAGTCTAGTTATTTGATAGGGGATTTTGAGTAAGGATTCGAGTGAGTAGAGGTTATAGGGCTAGTCTAGTTATTTGCTAGGGATTTTGGGTAAGGATTCGAGTGAGTAGAGGTTATATATAAGTCATTTGATAGGGGATTTTGGGTAAGATTCTAGTCATTTGATAGGGGATTTTGAGTAAGGATTCGAGTGAGTAGAGGTTATAGGGCTAGTCTAGTTATTTGATAGGGATTTTGAGTAAGGATTCGAGTGAGTAGAGGGTATAGGGCTAGTCTAGTTATTTGATAGGGGATTTTGAGTAAGGATTCGAGTGAGTAGAGGTTATAGGACTAGTCTAGTTATTTGATAGGGGATTTTGAGTAAGGATTCGAGTGAGTAGAGGGTAGTGATTGAGTAGAGGTTATATAACTAGTCTAGTTATTTGATAGGGGATTTTGAGTAAGGATTCGAGTTAGAGGTTATATAACTAGTCTAGTTATTTGATGGGGGATTTTGAGTAAGGATTCGAGTGAGATAACTAGTCTAGTTATTTGATAGGGATTTTGAGTAAGGATTCGGAGTGAGTAGAAGGTATAAGACTAGTCTAGTTATTTGATAGGGGATTTTGAGTAAGGATTCGAGTGAGTAGAGGTTATATAACTAGTCTAGTTATTCGATAGGGGATTTTGAGTAAGGATTCGAATGAGTAGAGGGTATAAGACTAGTCTAGTTATTCGATAGGGGATTTTGAGTAAGGATTTGAGTGAGTAGAGGTTATAGGACTAGTCTAGTTATTTGATAGGGGATTTTGAGTAAGGATTCGAGTAAGTAGAGGGTATAGGGCTAGACTAGATACTTAATAGGACATTTTGGGTAAGGAGCAGCAGAATGCACAGTTGTCCTGGGGTTAGAATATGAAAGTAATTGATAAAATAAGCAACGAAGAATATGAAAGTAAGTGATAAAATAAGCAAAGAAGAATATGAAAGTAATTGATAAAATAAGCAACGAAGAATATAAAGGTGATGGATAAAATAAGAAAAGAAGAATATGAAACTAATTGATGAAATAAGCAAAGAAGAATATGAAAGTAATTGATAAAATAAGCAATGAAGAATATGAAAGTAATTGATAAAATAAGCAAAGAAGAATATGAAACTAATTGATAAAATAAGCAAAGAAGAATATGAAACTAATTGATAAAATAAGCAAAGAAGAATATGAAACCAATTGATAAAATAAGCAAAGAAGAATATGAAACCAATTGATAAAATAAGCAAAGAAGAATATGAAACTAATTGATAAAATAAGCAATAGAAGAATATGAAACTAATTGATAAAATAAGCAAAGAAGAATATGAAACTAATTGATAAAATAAGCAAAGAAGAATATGAAACTAATTGATAAAATAAGCAATGAAGAATATGAAAGTAATTGATAAAATAAGCAAAGAAGAATATGAAAGTAATTGATAAAATAAGCAAAGAAGAATATGAAAGTAATTGATAAAATAAGCAAAGAAGAATATGAAACTAATTGATAAAATAAGCAAAGACGAATATGAAACCAATTGATAAAATAAGCAACGAAGAATATGAAACTAATTGATAAAATATGCAAGTGATAAAATAAAAGTCTTGGTTGACCACAGGCTAAGGGAGTTAACTCTGACAGACAGCAACCTGCTGCGTTGCAGGCCGGTCTTGAATGACCAAAGGCTAAGCTGCCTTGCAGGCTGGTCTTGAATGACTAAAGACTGACAGAAAATAACAAGGCCTGGTAGGGGCCTCAATATAGCAGCCCCACCATCTACCTAGAGTACAGTGGGTAATCCCCTGCTTATCCAAAACAACCTGATTCAGAGAAGTAAAAGAAATATAACCGGTTTGATATTTGGAAGACGAACTTGGAAACGAACACGGACTGTGATTTTTGGAACATGGAACGTTAGGGCAATAAATGGAAAAGAGTTAGAATTAGTTGAAGAAATGGAAAAATTGAAAGTACATATTTTGGCCATTACAGAAACAAAGAAATAAGGACAAGGAATAGAAAATGTAGGGACAAATCATATTTTAATCTTCTCAAGAGTAGATGTCAAAGATAGAGCTAGAGCAGAAGTAGGCCTCCTAGTACATAAAAGGCATGAAAAGCTACTAGAAAGTTGGAAATTGATAAGCCCACGGCTATTAGAGGTAAATATTAAACCAAAAGGACGAGAAATTAAATTATTAATAGCTTATGGACCAAACGAAGACGCAACTAAAGAAGAAAAGATATCTTCGAAAATGATTTACAAAAAAGCTGCAGAGAATCTTAAATCCAAACAGGAACTTTTAGGAGATTTAAACGCCAGAGTAGGCAACAATGTAGAACCGTTTGGAGGAGTAATAGGTAAAGAAGGAAAGACAACAACTTCTTCAAATGGAGAGAGACTAATCGATTTTTGCCTAAAGAATAACATGAAAATAGCCACCTTTTTTCCTCATAAAGATATCCACAAATACACAAGAGTAAATGAAGACAGTTATGAAAAGTCAATGTTAGACTACATAATAGTTAGCAGCTCCCTTCTTTACAGTACATTGGATGCAAGAGTAAGCAGAGGAGCAGAAATATTTAGTGATCATCACTTAGTGATTGCCAAAATGAGATTACTGACTGAGGAAAACAAACAGAAAAGGAAAGAGAAGAAAGTTTCTAAACTCAAAATAGAGGAATTAAATAAACCAGTAGTAAAACAGGTATATCAATCTAGGATAAAAAGATTTATTAGTGAAAGACAGATAGATCTGAAAGATAGCACAATAGAAGAAAAGTGGCAGATGTATAAAGAAACACTCCTCAGTTGTACTGAAGAGGTCTGTGGTAGGAAACAAATTAAACATGAAACTAAATAATAAAATAGACAAAGAAGCAATAATACAACTTTAAGAAAATAAAATCCCACCAAAACGACCAAAACTCAACGACCACAGGGGTATCGTTCAATAAATAAATGTATTTAACTCGTGTGAAAGTCCACGATATTAACATGCTTACCTAACGAATCCCAAGCACAGCTTAGGGGTTGCAGAATGTCCCAAAAAAAACTTTGTTGAAAGTTTAACTGCGTTCGTCCCTATCGTGTGTCCTTACTTATATCATTATACCTGATTTACTTTTCAATACGAATCTGGGTTAACCATACATTCAATCACATTGATAGGCTTTTCGCTGACAAGGGTTCTATCATAGCTTTGCAACCCTCATGCTTTTCAATTATGGAAATTAAAAACAAAGTCTTTTTTAACGTTTTATGTCGTTATCTTTTAAAAACATTTTTTTTTCAATTCCAGATCCAACTTTTTACAATGTACTTGGTTTGAAAAATAAAATATGTTAGTGACCGTTTCAAAGAAAACAAAAATGATATAAAATTTGATACGGGGTGAAGAGTAAGCCACCTGTATCCCTGTGTCTCCTCCCCCCCCCTCCCCGCCCACTCACACTGGCAACACGCTCTTTTCACTGTCAGCCTCACACGCGAGTGACGTCGGTGACCTAGCGGTTAGACTGCCGGACTGGGGATCATGAGGTCCCGAGTTCGAATCCTAGCAAAGCCAGGTCCGATGTTGTGTTCCATGCATTTTCCCAACTCTACCCAAAAGCAAATGGGTACTAGCATCTAAAAATCAATCAAACAAAAACAACAAACAACACCCACCCCCTCGGCCCCCTGACTCCATACATAAACAAATACAAAAATAAATAAAACCCCCCCCCAAAAAAAATAAAATAAATAAAATAGCCTAAAGAAAAAAAAAGAAACACTGCCAACGACACAAGAGGAGGCAAACAAAAAAATATCCCCATTATCCTTCCATTCCCCCATCTTCCATCTTGTCAATGAAAAAAGGATGATATCCGTTATGATGATATCAGTTATGATGATATCAGTTATGATAATATCAGTTATGATAATATCAGTTATGATAATATCAGTTACGATAATTATGATAATATCAGTTATGATAATATCAGTTATGATAATATCAGTTATGATAATATCAGTTATGATAATATCAGTTATGATAATATCAATTATGATAATATCAGTTATGATGATATCAGTTATGATAATATCAATTATGATGATATCAGTTATGATGATATCAGTTATGATAATATCAGTTATGATAATATCAGTTATGATAATATCAGTTATGATAATATCATTTATGATAATATCAGTTATGATAATATCAGTTATGATAATATCAATTATGATAATATCAGTTATGATGATATCAGTTATGATAATATCAATTATGATGATATCAGTTATGATGATATCAGTTATGGTGATATCAGTTATGATAATATCAGTTATGATAATATCAGTTATGATAATATCAGTTATGATAATATCAGTTATGATAATATCAGTTATGATGATATCAGTTGTGATGATATCAATATCAGTTATGATGATATCAGTTATGATGATATCAGTTATGATAGTATCAGTTATGATAATATCAGTTATGATGATATCAGTTATGATGATATCAGTTATGATGATATCAGTTATGATAATATCAGTTATGAATATATCAGTTATGATGAATACAGTTATGATGATATCAGTTATGATGATATCAGTTATAAAAATATATGTTATGATGATATCAATTACGATAATATCAGTTATAAAAATATCAGTTATGATGATATCAATTACGATAATATCAGTTATAAAAATATCAGTTATGATGATATCAGTTATGATAATATCAGTTATAAAAATATCAGTTATGATGATATCAATTACGATAATATCAGTTATAAAAATATCAGTTATGATGATATCAATTACGATAATATCAGTTATAAAAATATCAGTTATGATGATATCAGTTATGATGATTACGATAATATCAGTTATGATGATATCAATTACGATAATATCAGTTATGATGATATCAATTACGATAATGTATTAATACTATCAGGACGGAGCTCATGGTCCCCATTGTCACAGCTGAACCACTGGGTTACCGATGCCACAGTTTGGAGGTACCTCGTAGCTATAACTGCTGCTATTACATAATGTCTCAACAATTGTTTTGCGGGAAAATCTGATAGCAAGCATCGCTTACATTAAGTCTGTTGTCAACTTAAATCTAAATGCTTCCGTGTAATGATAAAATGTGTATCGTATTTATACGTGTTGCCGTCTCTGGTTTGTCATACCTGATAGTCTGAGTGTGACGTCAATGCGTAATTAATATGTACGAAACTTAGACCTATATTAACTTTTAGGACATTTCGTGGTTATATCATGTACCTGCTTGCATACATTTGATAAACTTTGTTATACATAACAACCTGGCGTTAATGCTTATGCACATGCCTTGAGAAAATTTTATTCTAAATTTAGTTCTAAATGTTTTAGTTCAGAGGTTATAATTGTAGTTATATAATGTTATTCACTCTGGAGAAAAAAAAGTTATGCATAACAAGACAAATTGGTTTAATTAAATATAACAAAAATAATAATAATGATAATAATAATAATGATAATAATAATAATGATAATAATAATAATAATAATAATAATAATAATAATAATAATAATAATCATAATAATAATAATAATAATAATAATAATAATAATAATAATAATAATAATAATAATAATAATAATAATAATAATAATAATAATAATTTAATAATAATAATAATAATAATAATAATTTATTGATAATAATAATAATAACAATAATAATATAATAATAATAATAATAATAATAATAATAATAATAATAATAATAATAATAATAATAATAATAATAATAATAATAATAATAATAATAATAATAATAATAATAATAATAATAATAATAATAATAATAATAATAATAATAATAATAATAATAATAATATAATAATAATAATAATAATAATAATAATAATAATAATAATAATAATAATAATAATAATAATAATAATAATAATAATAATAATAATAATAATAATAATAATAATCATAATAATAATAATAATAATAATAATAATATAATGATAATAATAATAATAATAATTATAATAATAATAATAATAATAATGATAATAATAATAATAATAATAATAATAATAATAATAATAATAATAATAATAATAATAATAATAATGATAATAATAATAATAATAATAATAATAATAATAATAGTAATAATAATTTATTTATAATAATAATAATAATAATAATAATAATAATAATAATAATAATAATAATAATAATAATAATAATAATAATAATAATAATAATAATAATAATAATAATAATAATAATAATAATAATAATAATAATAATAATAATATAATAATCATAATAATAATAATAATAATAATAATAATAATAATAATAATAATAATAATAATAATAATAATAATAATAATAATAATAATAATAATAATAATAATAAAAAGAATAATAATAATAATAATAATAATAATAAAAAGAATAATAATAATAATAATAATAATAATAATAATAATAATAATAATAATAATAATAATAATAATAATAAAAATAATAATGATAATAATAATAATATATGATTTATGAAACGCCTGGTTATCGGCTATAACAATGCTTAGCGATGGTTTACAAATTATTTTGGATAGTATACTCAGACAGGGTTTCTTTAAGGATTATTGTCTGTGACCTGTATGTTGGAAACGATCTAAGCCAAGACAAGATATTTCCAGAGATTCCAAAGCTACGACAGACTCTTTCGATGTGGATCAAATGATCAATAATGTCAAAAGTGATGTAGAAAGGTTTGGCGGGGATTAGAATAGAAAGATGGTCGATGTCAATGGATGAAAGAGTGTCATTTGTGATTTTTGATAGAGCATTTTAAATGCTGTCGTTTTTCTTCTTATGCAGGTTGTAACAGTTTCGTTAAGTTATTAAGATCAAGGTGCTCTGTGAGTTGGATCACGACAATGTCCTCATTAAGATCAAGGTGCTCTGTGAGTTGGATCACGACAATGTCCTCATTAAGATCAAGGTGCTCTGTGAGTTGGATCACGACAATGTCCTCCCAGAATTTTAGAGTTGAAAGAAAAGTTGGTACAGGATTGTAGTTTTTAAGATCCTCAGTGTCTAAATGCGGCTTTTAAAATTATTTTTTTTGTTACAATCGCCTTTTTGTAAGAAACAGGAAATGTTGCAGCCTGCAAAGAATGATTGATAATTTTTGTGATGGGTATTAATGCATTGAACAAACAAAAATAATAATAATTGTAATAATATTATCAAAGTGTTTCGTTTCACGCTATAGAAATCGGGATATGCTTCGGCTCTAGGGGCGTAATGGCCTTGAAGGAAGTTTACTATGTTTTTTTCATGAATTATTTGTTAACATGAACAGCATTTGGTAAACCTTGACAGTGTTACAAAGACTGTTTATTGCCTTTCATTTTATCAACAATATTGAATAACACTTTAGAATTTCACAATTTTAATATTTTGTCTTTGCAACAGTTTATTTTGTTTAAAATTGACAATTTTATCTTGTTTCTGTACAATTGTTTTTCAGTCTTTATATTAGTTTTGTTCCAACGTTGTTGACCAGGTGCGTGGCGTTTCCGGTTTGTGTTTGGTGACCATAATCTTGGATGTCACCCAGGGTGCTGATGCACTGAGTACAAAGTGGAGCACGTGGGTTGAAACGCTCAGGTTGAAAACGTCTACTAAATGCTTTTCCTGACTGGATGTCCATGTCACAGCAGCTTTTGAGAGGGTCATCGAAAATGTCAATGTTAACGAAAATGTCAATTTTTTAACGAAAATGTCAATGTTGACGAAAATGTCAATGTTGACGAAAATGTCAATGTTGACGAAAATGTCAATGTTGACGAAAATGTCAATGTTAACGAAAATGTCAATGTTGACGAAAATGTCAATGTTAACGAAAATGTCAATGTTGAAGAAAATGTCAATCTTAACGAAATGTCAATGTTAACGAAAATGTCAATGTTGACGAAAATGTCAATGTTCATCTAAATGATCTAATGTAGAGGAAACACCGCAGATCTAGGAATGCCGTTTTTGCCGAAAATGGGACAAATCTAGTCTATCATACTAGTGGATAGAGTAGTTCATTCTCGTCACAATGATAACATACAGCAAGCTCAGTATTGAATATCAGAGTTTATACGAATTATTTAGAAACGATACAGGCCTATCTTTCAACACAGCTTTTATAATATGATAAACGTCAGAAATATTATCTGAAGTACGGCAAGTTGGTATCGTACTCATTTTTATCTTACGTATTTTAGTATCTGTTATGAATATTACCTTAGATCGTCATGAAAATACGGGACATATTCCACGCACCTATTATCAAAAGGCACCATCTCAAAATGAGTAAAAAGGTGCTGGTGCACTTGAAACAATGTTCATAGAAGTAGTTGAGAGCTCTCAAGGTTTTATGATGTTTCAAAATATTATCCTATTCTTTTCTTAGGTTATGAGAGAAACATATTTAAATAACAGAAAATAAGAAAAAAATAAGATTTTCTCAAAATGTCGTTTTTTGTTCATTATTTCCTATCTATTTTTAAAAAAAATTCTCAACGTATCTGCATGAAAATTGGTATGAATGATGAGTGGGGAAAACAAAAGCATGGTTAGAGGGTGTTTTAGATATGTATTATAGTTTTGGAAAAATTGAATTTTTTATACAATATATTTTGTATATTTTGGGTTGTTCTCACGTGCTATCATAATAATATGTTCTAATAAAAACAAAACTTACTAATAAAACAAAAATCTGATCTGACAAAATTTTGATATTGTATCAAATAAGATGTGTGCCAAGTTTGCAGAAATTTGTTGAAAAATGTAGAAGCCTATCGATATTGAACTTGTAAAACTTGGGGGGGGGGATTCAAAATAGTAGACGTTTCCATAGCAACTGGACGCGTCATAAAAAAAAACAACGATATATTTCAACTCAGCACCTCATGCCCATTACACCTATACATAATTTATATAGATAGGAAAACACGGGAAAATGTTCACTCCATGATGCCCCCACCTCTCGCACTTTAAGGAATCTTGGCTGTTTACAGGGCAGTCCGGGCAAAATTAAAAACACTACCGAAACCCCCATGGTCACCTTAGTAGTGGATGTAGGTAAATCGAATCAAATAAAAAAAAGAAAAACTAGTTTAGATATAACTTTCATCCAAATGTTTTAGTTTAGATATAACTTTCATCCAAATGTTTTAGTTAAGATACAACTTTCATCCAAATGTTTTAGTTTAGATATAACTTTCATCCAAATGTTTTAGTTTAGATATAACTTTCATCCAAATGTTTTAGTTTAGATATAACTTTCATCCAAATGTTTTAGTTTAGATACAACTTTCATCCAAATGTTTTAGTTTAGATATAACTTTCATCCAAATGTTTTTTAGTTTAGATATCACTTTCATCCAAATGTTTTAGTTTAGATATAACTTTATCCAAATGTTTTAGTTTAGATATAACTTTCATCCAAATGTTTTAGTTTAGATATAACTTTCATCCAAATGTTTGGTTTAGATATAACTTTCATCCAAATGTTTTAGTTCAGATATAACTTTCATCCAAATGTTTTAGTTTAGATATAACTTTCATCCAAATGTTTTAGTTTAGATATAACTTTCATCCAAATGTTTTAGTTAAGATACAACTTTCATCCAAATGTTTTAGTTTAGATATAACTTTCATCCAAATGTTTTAGTTTAGATATAACTTTCATCCAAATGTTTTAGTTTAGATATAACTTTCATCCAAATGTTTTAGTTTAGATATAACTTTCATCCAAATATTTTAGTTTAGATACAACTTTCATCCAAATGTTTTAGTTTAGATATAACTTTCATCCAAATGTTTTAGTTTAGATATAATTTTCATCCAAATGTTTTAGTTTAGATATAACTTTCATCCAAATGTTTTAGTTTAGATATAACTTTCATCCAAATGTTTTAGTTTAGATATAACTTTCATCCAAATGTTTTAGTTTAGATATAACTTTCATCCAAATGTTTTAGTTTAGATACAACTTTCATCCAAATGTTTTAGTTTAGATATAAATCCAAATGTTTTAGTTTAGATATAACTTTCATCCAAATGTTTTAGTTTAGATATAACTTTCATCCAAATGTTTTAGTTTAGATATAACTTTCATCCAAATATTTTAGTTTAGATACAACTTTCATCCAAATGTTTTAGTTTCATCGAAGATATAACTTTCATCCAAATGTTTTAGTTTAGATATAACTTTCATCCAAATGTTTTATTTAGATATAACTTTCATCCAAATGTTTTAGTTTAGATATAACTTTCATCCAAATGTTTTAGTTTAGATATAACTTTCATCCAAATGTTTTAGTTTAGATATCACTTTCATTCAAATGTTTTTAGTTTAGATATAATTTTCATCCAAATGTTCTAGTTTAGATATAATTTTCATCCAAATGTTCTAGTTTAGATACAACTTTGAATTATAATAATTTTACTTTGATATAACGGCTCCATCCAAATGTTTTGTAGGATAAACATCCTGGGGCGTTCTAGCTCATGCATTTATAACTTAAATTTGAAATGTTCTGTTTAGATATAACTTTCATCCAAATGAAAGATTAGATAAAACTTTCATCCAAATGATGGAATTTAGGGGTCATTTCAAATATTTTAGTTTAGATACAATTTCATCCAAAGTTTGAGTTTTAGATATAACTTTATCCAAATGTTTTTAGTTTTTGCTTTCATCCAAATGTGTGAGTTTAGATAATAACATTTTTCATCCAAATGTTTTACATACAACTTTTCCAAATGTTGGAATTTAAATATAACAGTGCATCCAAATGGCACAGTTTAATATAACTTTCTGATCCATTAGGTGAGATGGTAACTTAGTCATCCAAATGTTTTAGTTTAGGAATTGTGACTTTCATCCAAATGTTGAAATGATCTTTTCAAATGTGGTAGTTGTGAGTTATCATCCAAATGTTTTAGTTTAGATATCACTTTCATCCAAATTTTTAGTTTAGATAGAACTTTCATCACAAATGTTTTTAGTTTAGATATAACTTTCATCCAAATGTTTTAGTTTAGATATAACTTTCATCCAAATGCGGAGGTTTAGATATAACAATTTCATCCAAATGTTTGAGTTCAGATATAACTTGGTTCCAAATGTTGGAGTTTAGATATAACTTTCATCCAAATGTTTTAGTTTAGATATAACTTTCATCCAAATGTTTTAGTGAAGATAAATACAACTTTCATCCAAATGTTTTCACAATTTAGATTAACTTTCAAGTTGGGATCCAAATCACTTTGAGCTTAATGTTAAATAGTTTAATCCAAACTTTCATCCTTAATGTTTAGTTTGTAATCATAATCTTTCATCCAAATATTTTAGTTTAGATACAACTTTCATCCAAATGTTTTGATTTAGATATAACTTTCATCCAAATGTTTTAGTTTAGATATAACTTTCATCCAAATGTTTTAGTTTAGATATAACTTTCATCCAAATGTTGGAGTTTAGATATAACTTTCATCCAATGTTTTAGTTTAGATATAACTTTCATCCAAATGTTTTAGTTTGAGTTAGTAATTTTCATCCAAATGTTTTAGTTTAGATATTTTCACAAATGTTTTAGTTTAGATACTTTAATCCAAATGTTTTGGTTTAGATATCACTTTCATTCAAATGTTTTAGTTTAGACATTTAATTTTCATCCAAATGTTCTAGTTTAGATATAACTTTCATCCAAATTTTCTAGTTTAGATACAACTTTGGAATTATAATAATTACATTTGTTATTGGCTCATGTAAATGGAGTTTGTAGTAATCACAATCATTTGCGTTCTAGCTCATGCATTCTGAACTTAAATTGAAATGTTGAGTTAGTAATCACCGTCGAGATGAAAGATTATTAAAACTATAAAGATGGAATTGAAGGGGTAATCACAATCAGTGATTGGCCTATTGTCCATGTTTCGCGAAGAAAATCATTTGGTTGGAATAAAAAAATGTTTTTTGTAATCACAATTTTTGCTTCCATGAAACATGTGAACATGATAATAAGAGTTAAAATACAAATCATTTGTTTACAGCCGTTGAAATTGGCAAAGCTAACAGTACCTCGATGGCACAGTTTCCAAACACTTTACTGACCCAGGTGAGATGGTTGTGAGTTAGGGGGGGGTTCAACCTTATTTTCTTAGGAATTGTGACTTGGCACACTATTGAAATGATCTTTTCAATTAAGTCCGTATCACTGATTGTGCAGATTCACCGACTGTACATAATTTATTATCCTAATCACAATCATTTCAATTGGCCCATTGGACATCAGTTGTGCAGCCTGTTGATTGTGGTGGCTTCGTGACTAACACCCTCACAATCATTTCTCTGTCCCATTAGCTGGTGAAAGTCACATCTGAAGCAAGTGATTGGCTCATTTGAATGAAAGTCCAAATTTGAGGAATCACCTCCTCCTCCCACCTGGGTCAGTGAAGGGGTTTAAAACATTTGATTGCCCTCGAAGACAAACTCACAATCACAATCCGATGGTTTCCCATTGACGCTCCTTTAACAATTGTGAGTTAGTAATCACAATCATTTGATTGGCCCATTAAATATGTGCTAACTTTAATCTTAATGTCATGGTTCATTTGATTGGCCGGTTGAGGTAAGAGCTGGTTATAGCGACACTAGTTCACATTTTTGGTTGGCTCATGTGGTGGAGTTGTGAGTTAGTAATCACAATCATTTTTGGCCCATTGGCGCATTGTGGTGGAGTTGTGAGTTAGTAATCACAATCATTTGGTTGGCCCATTTGTGGTGGAGTTGTGAGTTGCGAGTTAGTAATCACAATCATTTGGTTGGCCCATTGGCGCATGTGGTGGAATTGTGAGTTAGTAATCACAATCATTTGATTGGCCCATTGGCACACGTGGTGGAGTTGTGAGTTAGTAATCACAATCATTTGATTGGCCCATTGGCACACGTGGTGGAGTTGTGAGTTAGTAATCACGACGACGTTGGTACAAATCTATTTTGTCAAAAAGCTGTACACGTAGACAAAAGGTATTTCACTCTGTGGTCCTGACTTGAACTAGATGTGAAGAGTACCCAGAAATAGGCAGAGGGGGATCTTGTCGAATGTTAGTTTGAAGCGTTTAATAGGCGACTGTACTATATTCTCTCAAGGAAGGTGAGAGAGGTATTGAAGGAAATAGGTTGCTGGGGATTAAATGATGTAAAGTCGGTGGGCCTTTAATTTCACGGGGATTCGGAATATAAACCCATCTTTATCATTGTTTGGTAATTCATGTATACATTTATTACTTTTATCGTTATTTATAAAATACGGAAACGGTGAACCAAACACTTCACGAAACAAATTGTATAAAGAAGAAATATTCTCTATTTAATGAAACAATGAAATCAACCAATGAAGTAAAGCGGTCTTTGTTTATTTTTGCTATGAAACAAATAAGAAATTCGTCAACTCAATATTAAATTCATACAAATTTCTACAGAATTTTCTTGCTTAGATGTACTTTCTTCCGTTTCGGTGGGGCTTTGGTCTTGTTTTCGCAATGGTTTATCTGTGTGTTATGTGTGTGTATGTATGTATGTGTGTATGTGTGTGTGTGTGTGTTTAATCTATCTAATAATTCACCATCAAACAGTCGTTGCAATAATTCACCATGAGTTAGTTTCTCAATGAAATCAAGTTTTAGTCTTTCCAAAACCGTTTCAAGTTTTTTGGCGTTCCAAGATCATTAAAGGCAATAAATATTGGTTGAAACGCAAATGATGATGACAAGATAAAAAATCCTCGGCTTTTTTTTTTTTTTTAGCTGAAAAGGGGATTAGGTGGTCTAAAAAGGCAAAATGTTGACCTCTAAAAACAAAAGGTCATGCATTCGTGCCCCGACAGGTGGAACCATTTTCTCGAGTTTTTAAAAAAACTCCTGCAAAATCCATCTCTTCTTTTTTATTCATCATAGGTGGATCAACACCTAATCCCATCGGAGACAAATGAAAGAAAAGGAGGTCCCGTGTGCAGATCTCAACAGTGTATCCCACGTTAAAGACCCGTTTACATAACTGTTTGGACAAAAATTAAAAATCCTACCAAGCAAAACTACCCCCCCTTAAAAAAAGTTGTGGATGTGGATAAAAACAAAAAAATAAATCCCATCCAATAAAATCAAATCAAATCAAATCAAATCAAATAAAAAAAATCAAATCAAATCAAAATCCAAATCAAATCAAAAAAAATCAAATCAAATCAAATCAAATCAAATCAGCCAAACCAAATCAAATCAAATCAAATCAAATCAACCGAAATCAACCAATCAAATCAAATCAAATCAAATAAACCAAACCAAATCAATCAAATCAAATCAAATCAAATCTAACTAACCAAACCAAA
>JAXRKP010001658.1:0-65000 GCA_037039925.1 Doris montereyensis
ATGGCGGGATCATCTACTCCCCGTACAGGTGCTTACCTGTCCACTGCTTGGGTTATTATTATTATTATTATTATTATTATTATTATTATTATTATTATTATTATTATTATTATTATTATTATTATTATTATTATTATTATTGTTATTGTTTGTTATTATTATTATTATTATTATTATTATTATTATTATTATTATTATTATTATTATTATTATTATAATCATTCTTCTTCTTCTTCTTCTTCTTCTTCTTATTATTATTATTATTATTATTATTATTATTATTATTATTATTATTATTATTATTATTATTATTATTATTATTATTATTATTATTATTATACTGCGAAAGCCCCATAAAAACAAAGATGAGACAAATACAAGGAATAGACAGAAAAAAAATCTTGGCCACCATAAGGATCGAACCCGCGACCTCTGCGTCGGCACCTATCGCCTCACCATGAAAACAAAGCGTGCTAACTACCCGTGTAAGGGAACGTTGCTAGTTCTGTTGGTATCACGCTTTGTTTTCATGGCGATGGGTGCCGACGCAGAGGTTACCGGTTCGATCCTCATTGTGGCCAGGATTTATTTTCGGTCTAGTCCTTGTATTTGTCCCGTCTTTGTTCCTATGGGACTTTCATAGTATCTTATGTCATTACCTTCACTTCCGTCATGCCCCTTGCCTCACTGCTTGTCTTTACTACTACTCAAGCAATCTGCATCTTTTTTACAGAATTTTCATGCATTTCAAAAGCACTTATCATAGACTCAATAATCCCCTGGGCGCTCTTCCAGGCAAGGAACAAGCCTGATTTGATAGTAGGCACCGACTACAATAAAATCACAGGAACGCGAGGTTGAAGCCCATTGGAGAGAATCAAACCCACGTCTGGTGCCAGGAGAAAAGTATTTGTAACAATTCAACAAATTGGATGTTACTACTTCAAACGGAGTAAACTAGATTAATTAATGAAATGGGTGTGTGTGTGGTGTGTGTGTGTGTGTGTGCGTCTCGCTCTCGACTCTCTCATCTCATCTCTCTCTCTCTCTCTCGTCTCTCTCTCATCTCTCTCTCATCTCTCTCATCTCATCCTCTCTCTCTCTCTCTCTCTCATCTCTCTCTCTCTCTCTCTCTCTCTCTCTCTCTCTCTCTCTCTCTCTCTCTCTTCTCATCTCATCTCTCTCTCTCTCCTCTCTCTCCTCTCTCTCTCTCCTCTCTCTCTCTCTCACTCTCTCTCTCTCTCTCTCTCCTCTCTCTCTCTCTCTCTCTCTCTCTCTCTCTCTTCTCTCTCTCTCTCTCTCTCTCTCTCTCCTCTCTCTCTCTCTCTCTCTCTCTCTCTCTCTCTCTCTCTCTCTCTCTCTCTCTCTCTCTCTCTCTCTCTCTCTCTCTCTCTCTCTCTCTCTCGCAAGAACAAGAACAAGAAGAACATGAACTAGAAGAACAAGAAGAACCAAAAGAACAAGAAGAACACGAATAAGAACAAGAACAAAAACAAGAAGAGTAACAAGAAGAACAAGAAGAACAAGAAAAAAGTCGCCGGGGCAAGCGTGTCGCCTCTGACGTTTATTCTGTCGTTTCACCTTTGGATCGGACTCTAGCGTCTGTTGAGTCCACGGCTTTGTCTTGTCTTTTTAGTTATGGAGTTGCCATATTTTATTGTCATATTTCACCTTTGACTTCACCACTGTAGCTCCTTCGTATTATTCACAATTATTTAGATAGTTCACATTGCCACATGTCTTTGTTGTTTATGTTATTTACCTTTTTGTTAATTGCTAATATATCTAGATCTATAGTCATCTTCTTTGTCATACTACTATCGGGACATATTCCTCACTGTTACTAGTGTTACTTTCTTATATCTTCATTGACGAATAGTATGAAGCCTATTTCTTCTAACACCTCACTTTCATTGAAACCCTTTCTTGCATCCTTACATAATTACCTTCATATTGCCTTCTACCTTACCTTCCTATCTGCAAGATGTATCTGTCACTGGCTACAGCTACCCATAAGAAAACTCGCATCACCTCTCACATTTGCTTTCTATACGATTGTTTACATCATAAGGTCATCCCTAAAGGGTTTCAAACCGGTTCGTTCCTTCATTTTCCAATATGTCTCTTTCGGATCGCTCTACATTCCAAGCGGTTGAAACTAAATGCTCTCTTCTAGGGATACGGACTACGCTTCAGTACGAATGCAAGCAATGTCGCGCCTTTAACCTCACCATTCAATCTTCATTACAACGCCTCCATTCCTTAACTTCACTGAATCGTTCTCTTTACATCCTTATTCGACACATCACTCATCACACCAACTCTGCTTTACATAAAGTTATGAAATGCCGTAAATCCAACAAACTCACTCATCTTCGACCCTCCGCAGAATTATACGGCCATTCGGTCTACACCGGTTCATGCGACCATTCGATCATCGCATCAACCACTTCCCTCGCATGCACTACCTGACATTAACGCCGTTGCTTCCACTGGCCATCCGACACCAGTCCTCTGCTATTAATCTGCTGTTTGTGTTCCGCCCATCCTCCCCACTCAGTCAACCGAGCGATCTGTTTTGGAAAAGGGCTCCAAATTTGTTCCCCTTCACAGCCATCGTTTGATAGATACTAAATCCGCTCTTTTTGTTGGAAAATCTTTCGTCGACCTTGTCTCCGTTACCATTTCCAAGACACTGACACGGACTTGAAGTCCTCCACGGACCTACACTTTTTCCTTATTTAACCACTAAATCCATCTGGACACCCCAGCAGGTCAATCCACTGCACTTGACCTTTTATTCAAAAGGTTACTCAAGATTTTTGACAAGACCACTTTTAAACCCCCCTCCACCACTCCAACCTTTCTGCCACTGAAAGACAAGCCTTATTGGATTTACGCCACCGCACGGACATTGCTATAAACCGGCGTGATAAAGGTGGTGCTGTGGTCGTATGGGACAAGCAACTATACATCAAAGAAGCTGAACGTCAACTCACCGGCACAGACACCAAGTTCTACATCTCCCGTCTCTCAGATAACACGTTTGCTAACAATGATAAAGTAGCTCTTACTATTAACCAACTAATTACTTCTAAAGCTCTACCACCTAAAGCGAAAATTCTACACCTCAATAACAGCCACCTCGGTAAACCGTGCTTTTATCTCCTCCCTAAAATCCACAAAGCTGACATCCCTGGTAGACCTATTGTATCAGCCTGCCCCTGCCCCACTGAACGCATTTCTGCCTTCTTTGACTCAGTATTCCAGCCTCTTGTCCAAGCTCTTCCTCATTCATCAAGGATTCCAACCAAGCTCTCACTTTCTTCAGTAGTATTTCATTTACAGACACAACCCCTAGACGTCTCTTCCTCATGGATGTTGTCTCCCCTCTACACATCCATACCCCATTCCATGGGCCTTCAAGCCTTAAACTCTTCCTCAACCCGCGATCTGACCAGACAATCAACACTACCACCCTTCTCCGTTTTGCAGAGCTCGTGCTAAATCTTAACTCTTTTGAATTTAATGGACAGTTTTACGAGCAAATCAACGGAGTTGTCATGGGCACTAAGATGGGACCCTCATACGCTTGCCTATTCATGGGTTATCTTGAACATAGATTATTCCAGGCGTACCCTGTCCTCTGCCCAACACCTATAAACGTTATATTGATGATGGGTTTGGTATCACGACGATGTCTGCGACTGATTTAGACCGTTTCTTCGATTTTGCAAACAACTTTTGCAAACCTATCAAGTTCACTTTTTACCCAGTCTACATCCACTGTTAACTTCTTAGACATCATCGTTTCTCTCTCCGACATGGGCGTACAACTACAATATTCTACAAAGATACAGATAGTCATAGCTATCTCCACTACACATCCTCTCATCCAACACGTTGCAAAGATGCTATTCCATACTCCTCACCTTCCGCTTCAGACGCATCTGTTCTGCCGAGCACCTATTCACAGAGGAAGCGCCTAAGATGTTTGATTTCTTCCTACGCAGAGGCTACCCTAGGGTCATCATTTGTCAAGCCTTTCTAAAGAGCTAAAGTTGTACCCCGTAAAGACGCCCTCATCGTAGGGAAGAAAAAAGACCAAACGCATACCTCTTAATACTCTTTATCCTCCGTACCATCCGCACACACACCGTGTCATCAATATAGTACGCAAGAACCTGCCTATTCTACACGCTAGTGACGAGACTAGACGTGTTTTCCCTTCCTTTCCATTAATTGCCTTCAAGAGACACACTAGCTCAGTATATCCTTGCGCACAGTCGTTGAGAGAGAGAGAGAGAGAGAGAGAGAGAGAGAGAGAGAGAGAGAGAGAGAGAGAGAGAGAGAGAGAGAGAGAGAGAGAGAGAGAGAGAGAGAGAGAGAGAGAGAGAGAGAGAGAGAGAAAGAGAGAGAGAGAGAGAGAGAGAGAGAGAGAGAGAGAGAGAGAGAGAGAGAGAGAGAGAGACCACATATTTACAATTAGACAAATAATAGAAAAATTCCTTGGAGAGAAACATTGACTTGCACACTTGTTTTATTGACTTAAAAGAAGATTATGTGGAGTAGAATGAATGGCAGTAGAATGAATGGCAATGGAATAGCTAAATCAGTATGTGTATAAAAGACTAAACGGCAGAATGCGGAGAAAGGGGGAAGAAGATCTAAAAGGGGCATCAAGTCAAATAAATTTCACAGAGAAAACAGAAACTATCAGGACACATGCTTCCAAGGAGTCTCTGGGAACTTGCAGCTTTCGCACGCTTTCCAAGGAGTCTCTGGGGGGGGAACTGGGGAACTTGCAGCTTTCGCACGCTTTCCAAGGAGTCTCTGGGGAACTTGCAGCTTTGCACGCTTTCCAAGGAGTCTCTTGGGAACTTGCAGCTGCAGACGCTTTCCAAGGAGCCTCTGGGGGAACTTGCAGTTTTCGCACGCTTTCCTGGGAAAGGCAGAAGTCTCTGGGGGAACTTGAGCTGCACGTAAAGAAAGACTTAATAAAAAAGAAAGATAGCACGAAAAAAGGAGTACATATCACAATATCACCATTATTATAATTATTATTATTATTATTAAATTATTATTATTATTATTATTATTATTATTATTATTATTATTATGACGAATGTTCGTCGTCCACCATGAACACGCCCAGGTAGCTGTCCTTTTCTTTAATGATGAATAAATATGACCAGAATCTTGTCGCCTGATTCCAGACGGAAGACACCGCCAATAACGACAAACATTATTATTATTATTATCATTACTATCAATATTATTATTATTATTATTATTATTATTATTATCAATATTATTATTATTATTATTATTATTATTATTATTATTATTATTACTATTATTACTATCAATACTATTATTACTATTATTATTATTATTATTCATTATTATTATTATTATTATTATTATTATTATTGTTATTATTATTATGACGTACTTTAATACTATTATTACGATTATTCTATTCCACTATTATTACTATTATTACCATTAGGTGTCATTACTATTATTACTAGTATTACTATTATTACGAGAATACTATTATTACTATCAATACTATTATTACTGTCATTATTATCTTCAATACTATTATTACTATTATTCTAGACGGAATTACTATTATTACCGTCTGTGGAACAATACTAAACTATCAATACTATTATTGCTATTAAGGTTATTATTACTATTATTACTATCAATACTATTATTACTATCAATACTATTATTCCTATTCAATACTATTATTACTATTATTCAATACTATTATTACTATTACATTATTACTATTATTATTGTTATTATTATTATGACGTACTTTAAGATTATTACTATTATTACTATTACCTTAATTACATTATTACTATTATTACTATTATTACTAGATGATTATTACTTACTATTATTACCAATACTATTATTACTATTATATCAATACTACTATTACTATTAATTATTATCAATACTATTACTATTATTACTATCAATACTATTATTACTATTATTACTATCAATACTATTATTACTATCATTACTATTATTACTATTATTCTATTATTACTATTATTACTATCAATATTATTACTATTATTACTATTATTACTATCATTACTATTATTACTATTATTACTATTATTACTATTATTACTATCAATACTATTATTACTATTACTATTATTACTATCATTACTATTATTACTATTATTACTATTATTACTATTATTACTATTATTATTATTCTAATACTATTATTACTATTATTACTATTATCAATACTATTATTACTATCAATACTATTATTACTATCAATACTATTATTACTATCAATACTATTATTACTATCAATACTATTATTACTATCAATACTATTATTACTATTATTACTATTATTACTATTATTATTACTATCATTACTATTATTACTATCAATACTATTATTACTATCAATACTATTATTACTATCAATACTATTATTACTATTATTACTATCAATACTATTATTACTATCAATACTATTATTACTATCAATACTATTATTACTATTAATACTATTATTACTATTATTACTATTATTACTATTATTACTATTATTACTATTATTACTATTATTACTATTATTACTATTATTACTATTATTACTATTATTACTATTATTACTAATTACTATTATTACTATTATTACTATTATTACTATTATTACTAGTATTACTATTATTACTATCATTACTATTATTACTATCAATACTATTATTACTATCAATACTATTATTACTATCAATACTATTATTACTATCAATACTATTATTACTATCAATACTATTATTACTATTATTACTATCATTATTATTATTACTATTATTACTATTATTACTATCAATACTATTATTACTATCAATACTATTATTACTATCAATACTATTATTACTATACTATTATTACTATCAATACTATTATTACTATGATTACTATCATTACTATCAATACTATTATTACTATCAATACTATTATTACTATCAATACTATTATTACTATCAATACTATTATTACTATCAATACTATTATTACTATCATTACTATCAATACTATTATTACTATTATTACTATTATTACTATTATTACTATTATTATTCATTACTATTATTACTATTATTACTATTATTACTATTATTACTATTATTACTATTATTACTATTATTACTATTATTACTATTATAACTATTATTACTATTATTACTATTATTACTATTATTACTATTATTACTATTATTACTATTATTACTATTATTACTATCAATACTATTATTACTATTATTACTATCATTACTATTAATACTATTAATACTATTATTACTATTATTATTTTCATTACTATTATTACTATTATTACTATTATTACTATTATTACTATTATTATTATTACTATTATTACTATCATTACTATTATTACTATTATTACTATTATTACTATTATTACTATTATTACTATTATTCTATTTATTACTATTATTACTATTATTACTATTATTACTATTATTACTATTATTACTATTATTACTATTATCAATACTATTATTACTATCAATACTATTATTACTATCAATACTATTATTACTATCAATACTATTATTACTATCAATACTATTATTACTATCAATACTATTATTACTATTAATACTATTATTACTATTATTACTATCATTACTATCAATACTATTATTACTATTATTACTATCAATACTATTATTACTATTAATACTATTATTACTATCATTACTTTTATTACTATCAATACTATTATTACTATTATTACTATTATTACTATTATTACTATCAATACTATTATTACTATCAATACTATTATTACTATTATAACTATCAATACTATTATTACTATTATTACTATTATTACTATCAATACTATTATTACTATTATTACTATCAATACTATTATTACTATTATTACTATTATTACTATCAATACTATTATTACTATTATTACTATTACTATCATTTAATACTATTATTACTATCAATACTATTATTACTATTATTACTATTATTACTATCATTACTATTATTACTATTATTACTATTATTACTATTACTATTATTACTATTATTACTATCATTACTATTATTACTATTATTACTATCAATACTATTATTACTATTATTACTATCAATACTATTATTACTATTATTACTATTACTATTATTACTATTAATACTATTATTACTATTAATACTATTATTACTATTATTACTATTATTACTATCATTACTATCATTACTATTATTACTATTATTACTATTATTACTATTATTACTATTATTACTATTATTACTATTATTACTATTATTACTATTATTACTATTATTACTATTATTACTATCAATACTATTATTACTATTATTACTATTATTACTATCATTACTATCAATACTATTATTACTATTATTACTATTATTACTATTATTACTATTATTACTATCATTACTATTATTACTATCATTACTATTACTGCTTCCTCCTCCTCCTCCCCTCTTCTTCTTCTTCTTCTTCATCTTCTTCTTCTTCTTCTTCTTCTTCTTCTTCTTCTTCTTCTTCATCTTCTTCTTCTTCTTCTTCTTCTTCTTCTTCTTCTTCTTCTTTTTCTTCTTCTTCTTCTTCTTCTTCTTCTTCTTCTTCTTCTTCTTCTTCTTCTTCTTCTTCTTCTTCTTCTTCTTCTTCTTCTTCTTCTTCTTCTTCTTCTTCTTCTTCTTCTTCTTCTTCTTCTTCTTCTTCTTCTTCTTCTTCTTCTTCTTCTTCTTCTTCTTCTTCTTCTTCTTCTTCTTCTTCTTCTTCTTCTTCTTCTTCTTCTTCTTATTATTATCATTATTATTATTATTATTATTATTATTATTATTATTATTATTATTATTATTATTATTATTATTATTATTATTATTATTATTTTTCTTCTTCTTCCCCCCTCCCCCATTAAATGTTTTATTGTCATTGTGTGTTATCACAACCACACTGGATCAAAGCCATGGCTTGACAAATGACGCAGTCGGTAGTGTTGTGAGTTTGTAATCATTACACACAGCAGCGAATATTTTGGCTGGTTGCGGATTTTCTACACGACGGAGTACGGAACTCAAAGAAAAGGTACTTTGCTCTGCTTTCCCCACTCGACTCAGGTATCAAGGAGTACCCAGCTAGTGGCAGAGAAGCATCTAGTCAGAATGTCAGTACGCCATACGAAGCGCCTAACAGTCTGTTGTACCGTATGATCCACATAGAGTTGCGACATAGGGACTTTAGAATATATTGCCCTGGTGGGGGATAATTAATTGATGTAAAGTCCGTGAGCCCACACTCGGACGAATATATTATACGGACTATCATAAGTCCATACTTGATTTTTGAAATGTATCTTTACAGTGCTACTCAAAGTGTGGTACACGTACCAGTGACGGTACGCGGGCCAGCGTCTGCCGGTAAAAGTAATGTTCCTTCAAGGCCATTACGACCCATAGAGCCGGAGCTTATCACGGTTTCAATAGCGTGAAGCGGAACAGGTGACAAAAGTCACCTCCTGGCCAGGACGCTAGTCTGACGTAGAGTTTTTACTTCCAAGCTGGTGCTTGTACCCATTTTGTAGAATGGGGAATTTGCCAGTTAAGTGTTTTTCCCAAGGAACACAATGTCGGACCTAGCTTTGCTTGGATTCAAACTCAGGACCTCATGATCTGGCAGCCTAACCGTTCGACCACCGTGAAGATTAAGAATCTGGTCGGTTGTGTTGTTGTTTTTACTTTGAGTACTATGCTTATTTCGCTCACCGGTCTGTGGCACATTGAAAAATAAAATACTGCCGGTACACCACATCAGATAGTTTTGAGAAACACTGCTAAAGAAGACGTTAGATAAAACTAGACAGACAGACTGGCCTACGTAAGTACATTGCAGCATGGATTGTACAGTACCTGTGAAGCCGCTGGTGCGGTACTGGTTGCAATTCGCACAGCAGGTTTGCTGTGTACTGAGTAGTATAGACTTGATGCCATTGCGATCTAGGATCACGTGATGTTGAAAGGTCTGAGAGATAATATATTTCTGCAATTACGTTGTGTTGTACAGATACAATACAAGTAAACACTTCCTGCTAACTAAATCGCATTGTGTTAGTGGAGTTTATTACCATGTGTGCATTTTATCGAGCGTGTGTCTTATCTTTGTGAGTGCGTTTCACCGTGTGTGTAGGTGACTTTGTGCGTATTTTTATCAAGTGTGCATTTTATCTTGTGTTTATTTTATCTCGTGTGGATATTTTTTTTTATTTAGTGCGTATTCCGGCAATTTAACCACTCGGCCAATGACGCCACTAGTCCTGGATGTGGGTAAAATCGAGTCAATTCAAAATCAAAATCCCCCTAATGCCTGTTATCAAACAACTTGATCTATTTTTGTTACCTGATACGGAAGTTTATCACAGCCACCTTCGATGTCGTTAATGTTGAAGTTGATGCTCGAGTAAACGAAATACCACCCAGGGTGTATCACGCCCAGTGATTCACGTCCACAACTCACATTTTGACAGTGGGTGTTGCCTTTGCTGGTAGATACCATGGACAATGGAAAGTGGGAAGCTTCTTTGACTACGAAAGAAAGAAGAAAAGAAAAAAAAACATGCAGATAAACAAAGAACATAAAGAAATATTTGAGAATTTGAGGCACAGTTCCCAATATAGAGCAAGTAAATGGGACTACGAACAAAGAAACATGTCCAAGATGACCAGGGGGCTCGGGGTCCAGAGGCAAGGTCGTGTCGGCCTCTCAATCAAAAGGTCGTGGGTTCAAATCGGCTAGTTGAAAAAATTTTTTCGAGTAAAACTAATCCCCATCTACTCTATCCTGGGCTATTGTCTCCACCTCTGTCCAACTGCGTCCCATCCTTTTCAGGTCAATGGCTATATCTCTTCTCCATGTGGATCTTGGTCTACCTCTTCTTCGTTACGGTTGTCCCCGTGGGTTCCATTTTAGCTCTGCCTTGTATAATTAGTTGCGGGCTAGCCCATAGTGTGCCCAATCCATCTCCATCTTCTTCTTTAATTTCCACATTCCATGTTTACCTTCAGAGTTCTTCTTTTCCTATCGTATCTGGCTAATATATCTTGAGAATCTTTCTTGGGCAGTGGTTGTTTGTCCTTGTGTTCGTTTGAAATACGTGACTCCGCCTCCAGTCGCTAAAACCGCAAAATGTTTGGCCGAAAGTTTCAAAAAAAACAAAAAACAAGCATTCATCCTCTTCCTTCTAATGGAATGAGCTTTTGTAAAAAGTTATATGCATGAAGGATAAATCCATGTATTCCCACACATGGATAAAAAATATATTATAATATACCTGGCTCACTTTAATATATCATTTGAAAAAAATGAATGCATGAAGGATAAATCCAGCTTTAGTTGGTGGCTCAATGGATATCAGTTGAGTTCCACATGAACCACATCTCTGAGTTGTCAATTGGAGTTCCACAACACGAAGAGTCTCTTTGATACTCACTTTAGTTGGTGGCTCAATTTGAATCTCATAGGTTCCACAATCAAATCATGTTCTCGGTGATCATGGATAACATTGTTTGGTAAAGTCTTTCACTTTAAACTGCCGGCACACAAGATACACGAATAAAAGTAGTACAATCAGATTATTATGAATAAACATTCAACTTCAAAAGACTAACTCTGCCATTCGCTCACTGACTCGTCTATTTTCTATTCCGGAAGACTGCCGGCACAAGATACACGAATAATAGTAGGTTACAATTAGATTATTATGAATAGACATTCAACAGACAATCTACTCCGACATTCGTTCACTATGTCATGTGACGTAATGTAATACATGTAAAACATTTATAAAGCGCACAATCCATGCTCTAAGGCGCTGAGAAAACGTTAATTAGATCTATGTACAAACACAAATTAAAAAATATTGAAAAAGTAAGTAACTATAAAAAAGTAATACAATATATTATTATGTATACAGTATAAATCACAACAATTTGATGAAATGGACAGTAGAATAATAATGATAGTAGCAATAACAACAATAATAACAGGGACATTAAGAATATTATATAATATTAGTCATGATCATAGTAATATTGTAGTAAGAAATAATAATAATTTCTTTCGAAACACGAATTATTTTTACAACATTTCATTCATGTGTTTCCAATGCTCATCTTATCAAAGTAAAAACCCAACATTTCTACCACACACGTCTAGATAGTCTAATAATAATATGGAGACTTTCAATCATTCTACGTTAGCAAGAAATGTGAATGTACATGTGTGTGTTTAATGTGTGTGTGTGTGTGTGTGTGTGTAGAGACAGATGAAAAAAAAGGAAAAAAGAAAGCATAATATGATGAGTCAGTATAAACGGTCAATAGAGAAACAAAGATTATTCCTATGTTTAATTAGAACAAATAACCGAAGTAAGAAACAAGAATAAGGGAAGAACTGACATGATTGTCAAAAGAAATAATGACACATAACATACTTTAAACTATCTGAACTATACCAAAATATTACCGAAAGTTTAAAAACAAACAAACAACATTTCCCCCTCTGCCTGGAATCGCTTTTATCTAAAAAATATATTATAAAATATATTACATGTATTATATATAATATATATATTTAAAAAATATAGGAATATTATATGCCTATATTCCACATCACTACATACTGACCGCGTATATAGACAAAAACAAGGAATCAGGGCTGGTGATCATGATAACATTGTATGTTACGTACAAGTTCAGTCCTCTGGGTTTTTTTCTAATTTCTATGCTGACTGTTTCACAGTTATTCATGCAGAACTTCTTAAAGAAAATGTTGGCCATTAGAGTAGTTTTTTCAAAAAGATATCAAGCATGCATGTGGCAAGAAAAAACTCCAGATAGCAACATACCTGGTCCTACATAATTTACCAGGAGCTTGTGTAAAAAAATGAATGCATGAAGGATAAATCCATGTAATTCCACAACATGGATATTTATGAACCATCTTCTATGAATTGTCTGATGAGTTCCACAACCGAAGTCTTTGATGCTCACTTTAGTTGGTGGAATTTGAATCTGATGAGTTCCACAACACGAAGTCTTTGATGCTCACTTTAGTTGGTGGCTCAATTTGAATCTCATGAGTTCCACAACACAAAGTCTCTTTGATACTCACTTTAGTTGGTAGCTCAATTGGAATCTCATGAGTTCCACAACACGAAGTCTCTTTGATACTCAATTTAGTTGGTGGCTCAATTGGAATCTCATGAGTTCCACATTTTCCTGTTCTTACATGTGGTGGAAAATGCAAAGAACACACAATCATGTTCTCGGTGATCTCTGAGAAATCTAATTTGTTTGGTAAAGCTTTTTTACTTTTAACCCACTTCAACCTCTTGACCGTGTGTTTGAGAAACCTAAAGAACGATTTCTTTACTCCACTTTTATCACTATCAGTATCATAGCCACTCTTGCGGCCATACACACTGCACTTCCTACCCATTTTGCATGTTTAATAAAATAAAAAATAACCACAATAATAATATGATAGATCTAGATCTAGATATCTAGATCTAATCTAGATTGAATTCAAATTTTACAATCCTGGTCATAATCACAAATACATGATAGATCTAATAATAATACTCCAATGAGTAACTGATGATAATCACAAATGATAATAATAACAGTCCAATGAGTAACTGTGATGATAATGATAATAATAATAACAATCCAATATGAGTGAATAAGTAATTGATATTAATAATCAATTTGAAAACAACCACGCTCAGCTCGATTTGAAAATTGATGCCGTGCTAATTACACACTACACACTGACCGCGTAGAGACAAAGACAAGCGAGGTGGCGTTGGGACCATCGGCCTCCGCAAAGTTAGCCGGCCAGTTTCTGTTATTCCTGTACTGAGATTTCCTAGAGCTGAACCGTGAGGTAAGGGTGTGTTATGTAATGGGAAATTACATTGAGCAATATAAAGGGGGGGGTGTGCGGCAGCTGAATCATAAAGATTTGGTCAAAAGTATCGAATTTGAGATTTTATCATTTTCATATGTTATGACATTTCTAGAACCCATCTGTAATAATTCAAAACATGAAAACTATTTATACATGAGGTTTTTAGCACTCTAAACATGCTGCCCTAGAACAAAAATTTACACATTTTATCAAAAATATGATAAATTTGCTCATTTACAGTCCTAATTTTGAAAATGAAACGGGAGTGAATGGCTGCCGTGTATAGTAATAGTATCGATGTAAAAGGAAGTTCCTCTCCCTTTGATATATAGAAGATTTGGTATCGATGCTACAACACCATGAGCCCCTGTTCATGAAACTTTTCATACCTAAAGGGAGTAAAAAAAACATAAAGGATCCCGATAAGTATAAATAAGGACGACTAAGTATGAGTATTCCTCTATCAAACCCAACAACGTACACATAGAAGATCCTTATTGCGGATACTGATCCGTACAGGTAGTTCGTACCGATTTGATAAGTATGGAGGGTAAATACTTATTGCGACCGAAACTCACCGACACCTCCGTCGCTCCTCGCGTCTCGTCACAAGGCGTGGTCGCCGTGATGTCTGGAGTGGACTAGGGACATTTTCAAATGACCATAGCAAAGTGGCCGTTGATCATAGAAAAAATCTAATAACATTGTTGAACTCAGCATCATCCCATTAGGGGAAGTACAGAGCAGAATTCGTTATTTCTCTATAATTTAGAAAATAATATTTATCTTTATTTTTTAGAGAAACAATGGTTTACCCACGTTTTTGATAGGAAAATTGAATTTTCCCTATCAAACACGTGTGTAGTGAGGTTTTTCTCTAGATAGACATAAAATCTACAACAATGGATGTTGATTTGCTTATTGCCAATGTTTTTAAAAGAAGCCCTTTGTGGGATAAAAGAGACCAACGCCCCTGCCAACCGAATGACGACTGACAGACTTTGTAGTGAAATTGCCAGTGATATGGGAATTGAAGGTAAACTTGAAACAGAATTTTTTTGTTTTTAATTATTTTATTTTTAATTTCATGCTCTTTGTCACGTCGTATATGACATGATCTAACTTAACAGTGGTTTAAATGTCATGAAAAAATAGGGCTCAATTGAACAGTGGTTTAAATGTCATGAAAATATAGGGCTTAATGGTGCAGTGGTTTAAATGTCATGAAAATATAGGGCTTAATGGTGCAGTGGTTTAAATGTCATGAAAATGTAGGGCTTAATGGTGCAGTGGTTTAAATGTCATGAAAATATAGGGCTTAATGGTGCAGTGGTTTAAATGTCATGAAAAAATAGGGCTTAATGGTGCAGTGGTTTAAATGTCATGAAAAAATATGGCTCAATTGAACAGTGCTTTAAATGTCATGAAAAAATATGGTTTAATTGAACAGTGGTTTAAATGTCATGAAAAAATATGGCTCAATTGAACAGTGGTTTAAATGTCATGAAAAAATATGGCTCAATTGAACAGTGGTTTAAATGTCATGAAAAAAAATATGGCTCAATTGAACAGTGCTTTAAATGTCATGAAAAAATATGGCTCAATTGAACAGTGCTTTAAATGTCATGAAAAAATAGGGCTACATTGAACAGTAATGGAAATATCAAGAAGTTATAATTTATTTTTTTCCTCAGGATGTCATTTGGCTTCTGTGTGATAATGCATTTTACGCAGATCTTCCTCTGATCAACCATGTTCAAACAATAATCTATTATTATCTGCTGTTATCCACTATTTTTATGCACGGTGTTCGAATCATTTCATTATATAACGGCTAGCAAAAACTCCAGAAAGATTAGATTTTACGCTAATTACACCTGGTTGGATTTTATAATCATTTATTATTTCCAAAATTCACAAATTCTTATCAGGAAAAAATTGCTTCATTACAAATTCAATAGATGAATTTGGTGACAATGATAACGATTGTAGTAGTGGTGATGATACTAATAACGATAACAAATTTCAAACGTAATGACAATGATAGTGATGTGATAATGTTAGTGATGATAGATTATGATAGTGATAATGATAATACTATTACTAATAGCAATCATAATGATAATGATAATAATCAAAATATCATTTATTTAACACACATTTATCTAAGTGTTCTTTTAAATAGGTGAAATTGTGTTATAAATGAAGATGAGATTTTTATGGTTGTGAAAAAAAGAGATGGCTATACGGTGTACGATATCAGTTGTTGCCCTCCGTGTATAAAAATGCATGGGGTGATACATTATGAACATTTTCAAGTTGTATACTTTTTATACATCTCATGTAACCAACATGAACGGAACCATCATTTCATAGTGCACAAAAATCCCTGATTATTTCACTCATAAACCAAAGGGTTGTTGGCAAAATAAGCTGTATAAACCTCCCGCACACCCTTAGTATTGTTGCTGGGTCTGCCAACATGTTCCCATGTCAGACCTGATCTTGGGAAAGACACTTCAGTTAGATTATGTACCATGCCTTCTCTGTCAATGATTGTGTTGTGTAGAATACATACACACTTTACAATGTTGTCTGTCAATGATTGATGTTGTTGTAGAATACATACACACTTTACAATGTTGTCTGTCAATGATTGTGTTGTGTAGAATACATACACACTTTACAATGTTGTCTGTCAATGATTGTGTTGTGTAGAATACATACACACTTTACAATGTTGTTTGTCAATGATTGAGTTGTGTAGAATACATACACACTTTACAATGTTATCTGTCAGCTCAACACCTGCATCAATACATTTTGCTAGAATGCACCACTTGGAGGTGAGAATGCCAAATGCTTTTTCCACTACTTTTCTGCATCTTGAAAATCTTTTATTGAAGTAAGCCTTGTTCCTCGGGAAGATTGCTGCCGCTGTATGGTTTCAATAAAAATGGTAGTAGATGGTATGCTTCGTCAGCAACGAAGATGTAAGGAGCTACACCGTTAGATTGTGGTAGCGGCATAGGATCCGCCAAAGCCCGATACAGTCCAAATGCCTGGAACGTCCCCCCTTCCCCCCCGTCACTTTGTTTGCCATAACCACCGACATCAATAGCAATGAACTTGTAATGCGCATCTACAACACCTTGTACAACAACTGAGAAATACTTTTTGTAATTAAAATACATGGATCCCGAGTTTGCTGGACATTTTACTTCTGACATATTTCCGTCAATTGCTCCTAAGTAATGTGGAAAGTTCAAAGTTTCAAAGAAATCACTGGCTATTGATTTGAAAGTATCAGCTGTTGGGATTGGCATATGTTGAGAATGTAGCCCATCCCATAATATGCCAACGGTTTCTGTGACAATAGCTGCAACTGTTGATGCTCCCATTCTGAAGCTGAAGGCGAGGGTCTTAAACGAGGATCCTGTAATCAGGTATCTGAAAACTAAAATGTAAATATATCTATAAGTTATGGTTCATATGCTTGTTTGTTTTTCAGAGAAAAAATGGAGATATTTAAGGGACAACTTTGCTACTGAATACAGTAAGCGGCCCATCTGCATATCTGGAGACGCCGCAGACAACCGCTCCCATTCAAAATGGGCCTCTTACCAGCAGCTGATGTTTTTGAAAGACATCATTACGCCAGTCATTACTGAAATCATCGCAAGACGATGCTACAACTTGTGACCCTGGTCCATCGGATTCATTCCGACAAGGAGGCCATGGCTGTGGACCTTACCCAGTCAAGTCAAGAGCAAAGGGATCGCAGTGATGCAGAAGGAAATGGGAATCTGGAAGATCACGAGACACCCTTAATAACCACAAGTCCGTTAATCAAACTCATCAATCCCCAGCCAAGAAAAAGAAAAGCAGATGATAATTACAAGAGACTTCTTGAAGTAGAACAGCAAAAAACTGGAATATCTCTGCAATAAAGAGGCAACGAAGGCAAATGAAGATGAGGACGGCGACCTTATGTTCTTAAAAAGCCTTATTCCTGAGGACGGGGACCTTATGTTCTTAAAAGCCTTATTCCTGAGGACGGGGACCTTATGTTCTTAAAAAGCCTTATTCCTGAGGACGGGGACCTGTAAAGAGCCTTATTCCTCACATTAAAAAATACCCCAACACATGAAATGACGTTTTCGGAACAGATTGCAGGCCGTCATGGATGAGTTTGCCTGTCCAGACAACAGAGATAACGATGAGATCTCCAGTAGTCAATCTACTACCTCAGATGGGCCCAGCACTTACCAAAGTTACCAAACGTATAGAAGAAGCTCTCTATCTCCCCTTTTTCATTCTCCTCCTCCAGCCCTCTCCATTTTAATTTATTTGTTTTTTCAATCTTATTTTCTTTCTCTTTTCTTTTTCTTTCTTTTTCTTTATTTCTTTCATTCTTTCTTTTATTTCTTTCATTCTTTCTTTTTATTCTTTATTTTCTTTCATTTATTTATTTATGATTTTTTTCCTTTTATTTTACTTTATCTTTAATTTTTTTATTTATTGATTAATTGATTAATTTTTTAATTTATTTTTTGGGTGGAGGGATTTCAATCAATCGGTAATAATGATCATCTGTTTAAAATGTAAAACCTAAGCTTTGGCTTTGATTGAGATTCAATTTTCATTTTTTCTCTATTTTCTTTAAAGATGATTAAGTTTTCCTCTGGCTTACCTAATGGCAACAATATCCCAACTTCACACCATTTTGTCTGCATTATTGATTTCTCTCTTGCATACTGTATTCATTTGCTTTTGAGCTTTTTTGTTTTTGATTAAAACGTTTAAATCATTTTGATACTTCGTGTACGTTTCGTTTTATTTGTTTATCTTTTCATGTCTATATATCTACGGTATCCCTCTTTGCGGGAATCTTCTGTTCAAATACTACGATATGAGTTGGGTCCAAATAATATGAATAATGTATGGCTAATACTTGATAGTTTTATCATAAATACTTTACATCTGATTACTGACCGGTAGCCATACTGTAGCTCTTCATTTATTTTGATTCAGAAGACCCCCGATCATTTAACTATTGCTTAAATTTGGAGAGAAAACCGCTTATAATTAATACATTAGTGCATTTACCTCAGTGTTACGACCAATCGCTCCTCTGGCAAAATAGGTTGATGCCAGTTACACCACGTTTTCTCTAGTCGCCATCCTGTCTAATGACTTTATTTCAACATGACATAAATAGGCTTTGCCAGTCTAATGGCTTTGTTTCAACATGACATAAATAGGCTTTGTCAGTCTAAATACTTTATTTCAACATGACATAAATTATAGGCTTTGCCAGTCTAATGACTTTATTTCAACATGACATAAATTATAGGCTTTGCCAGTCTAATGACTTTATTTCAACATGACATAAATTATAGGCTTTGCCAGTTGAATGACTTTATTTCAACATGAATAGGCTTTGCCAGTCTAATGACTTTATTTCAACATGACATAAATAGGCTTTGCCAGTCTAATGGCTTTGTTTCAACATGACATAGATAGGCTTTGCCAGTTGAATGACTTTATTTCAACATGACATAAATAGGCTTTGCCAGTCTAATGGCTTTGTTTCAACATGACATAAATAGGCTTTGCCAGTTGAATGACTTTATTTCAACATGACATAAATAGGCTTTGCCAGTCTAATGGCTTTGTTTCAACATGACATAAATAGGCTTTGCCAGTCTAATGACTTTATTTCAACATGACATAAATAGACTTTGCCAGTTGAATGCCAGTTGAATGACTTTATTTCAACATGACATAAATAGGCTTTGCCAGTCGAATGACTTTATTTCAACATGACATAAATAGGCTTTGCCAGTTGAATGACTTTATTTCAACATGACATAAATTATAGGCTTTGCCAGTCGAATGACTTTATTTCAACCTGACATAAATAGGCTTTGCCAGTCGAATGACTTTATTTCAACATGACATAAGTAGGCTTTGCCAGTCTAATGGCTTTGTTTCAACATGGCACAAGTAGGCTTTGTCAGACTAATGACATTGTTTCAACATGACATAAGTAGGCTTTGCCAGTCTAATGGCTTTGTTTCAACATGATATAAGTAGGCCTTGCCAGTCTACTAATGGCTTTGTTTCAACATGACACAAGTCTACTAATGGCTTTGTTTCAACATGACATAAGTAGGCTTTGTCAGACTAATGGCATTGTTTCAACATGACATAAATAGGTTTTGCCAGTCTAATGGCTTTGTTTCAACATGACATAAGAAGGTTTTGGTCTAATGGCTTTGTTTCAACATGACAGAAGTCTTTGCCAGTCTAATGACTTTGTTTCAACATGACATAAGTAGGCTTTGCCAGCCCAGTGGCATTATTTCAACATGACATAAGTATGCTTTGCCAGCCCAGTGACATTATTTCAACATGACATAGGTAGGTTTTGCATGCCCAGTGACATTATTTCAACATGACATAAGTAGGCGTTGCCAGCCCAGTGGCATTATTTCAACATGACATAAGTACGCTTTGCCAGCCCAGTGGCATTATTTCAACATGTCATGAGTAAGCTTTGCCAGCCCAGTGGCATTATTTCAACATGACATAAGTAGGCTTTGCCAGCCCAGTGGCATTATTTCAACATGACATAAGTAGGCTTTGCCAGCCCAGTGACATTATTTCAACATATGATGAGTAGGCTTTGCCAGCCCAGTGACATTATTTCAACATGACACGTTATGCATAACAAACATATTTCAAAGTATAGGATGAGGATAATACAAAAGACAGTTGACATCATTGAACTATATTTATGACAACAGTGAGAAATATGAATCTGTGTGTGTTTTTATGGCTGTGTGGAAAATAGGTATGTTTTCTGAAATGTCTCAGTTGATTCTACTTCTCTTAAGGGTTTGGGAAGAGAATTCCAGACTTTCGGGACGCAAAACAAGAAAGACTTTTCACCAACTGTTTTAAGGCATCTACGAGGAACTATTAACTTTTTTTGTATCGGCTGAAGATCTAAGCTGCCGAATTGGAACGCAGATAGTCATCATGTCAGATAGGTAGATGGGGGCATTATAGTGTATACATTTGTGACAAAGAGTCATCAGTATATAAAGAATTTTTTTCTACGGGAAGCCAATGAAGGGTGTGAAGGAGGGGTGTATCATGATCTTTTTGCTTTTCTTAAGAACTAACCTTGCGGCATGTTTTGGGAAATTTGAAGTTTTGACAATCTTCGTTATATATATGATCAACATAATTGTTAGCAATTGTACTGAAGAGGTCTGTGGTAGTAAACAAATTAAAGGAAATAGGAAAAAAGAACTGCATGGTGGAATGATAATATCAACAGTACAACGTGTGTAGAATTAGTACAGACAACCCGTTTCCCGAACGGTTGAGCATTTTAAAACACTCATGGAATACAGAGAAGCAGTTCGGATCATTTACGTGTACTTCCAGAGATAGTGATGGGCGATATCAAGAAATTTGAATATCGATACGATATATCAAACGGAAAAATATCGATATTTTGATACAATACGATATCAGCAAATGATATCGATATTAGCAGAGGCATATCGATATATCGATATTTTTTGATATATCGATCTATTTTGTTTCGATAGGCCCTATGTGACTACATGTTTTTCAAGTAACACAAAGGGATTCACCTTATAGTACTTATAAAAGGTGAAGGTCTTTTAGTAACACATAGCCTACCTTTTCTTTTTATGTAATTTTATTTTTTTAATCATTTTTTTTTTGGGTGGGGGGAGGAGGGTATGTTTTCATTGGTTTTATTAACTTTATTTCGCTCCATTCATAAAACAACAATTCAAAACAAACCAAAAAGAGTAAATAAGGGTAAAAATCAAAACTGTAAATATTTAGGGAAAATAATCAAACATAAACTGTTTCATAGATATATATATATATATATATATATATATATATATATATATATATATATATCATTATTATGACTCGACTGTACATTGTTGATTGGTATTAAAACATAATCATAATCATGCACATGTATTTACTTCGAGAAAGGAATGTGGAAACAACAACATATTTATATTTTTATGACTAGATAAACTTTATTGTAATTGTAGATAGTTAAAACATAATCAGGAATGTGGTTAAAACGAAACAAAATCTGAAAAAAAGTGTTGGAAACGTTGAATTTAAACATCTGCTGACCGACCATTGAGAAACAGAATCATGTCAACGTGTTTTGGCTTGATACGATTTCTTTTTAGACTGATCAGCTCACCGGCTTTCGAAAATAAACGTTCAGATAGGACTGATGTCGCAGGAATACTTAGGTATTTTTTCGACAATTCTGACAGCATCTTTTGATTCTTAGAGCTTTCCCCCAATAGACCAACGGTTCTTCGTGCCTTGGGAGGTTTATCTCCTCCAGTTATCTTCGCAGCTCAAGGCGAGCATCAATTTGAACTGATCTTTGGTCAGTTGATGCAGCTATGTCAGCGTCGAAGTCGCCCTACAAATCGTCGGTTACGGTTGTACTGCTTGCACTTGTACTTGGTTGGGGTTCCTGGTGTTGTGGCTGGGGACATTTATCGCTGTCATTTCATCGACCAGTTTGGTCTTCACTTGTTCCAGGTTGGCAATATTTTTAAATGCTATTTTTAAAATCTTGGGTCAAGGAGCGTTGCAATGTTTAGGGGATGAAATGATTCAAATACATCGAATTTTCTTGCCAGCAATTGTCCAAGCAGGGACTTGGCAAGAGGACTGACGTTGATGTTCTTGACTTCACAATCAATGTCCTGGCCAGAGGAATGACCTTGCTAAGCGTTGTCGTTTTCTCTGCTGACATCTCTTCTGTTGCCTTAGCAAAAGGATTCAGTGCCGCAATCACTTCGTTGACTTCATTAACCTCATCGTCAGATAGATACATACATTGTTCCTTTTCCCAGTCTGGTCAGAGCTGTGTTGACAGAGTTCTTAATTTCAATGAATCGGACAAACATCGCTAGGGTGGAGTTCCATCTAGTCTCCACGTCGTTGATCAATTTAAGCTCATTGACTTCCAATTGCTGTTGGACTTGGCGGAGTCGATCAGTTGCATTAACGCTTCTATGAAAAAAGTCAACAATCTTTTTTACTTTCCTTGTATGTAGCTCAACCACGCCTGGTGTTTCGCGAATTGCTGCTCGCAGAATTAGATTTAAAGTATGTGCGAAACAAGACAAGTGGCGAATTGATAATTGTTTGACTGCTACAGTCATGTTTGCTGCATTGTCCGACACAATGACGGTGATTTTATTCATAATTGAATACTCGTCAAACACTTCACGTAGTTGCGCAGAGATGTAGTCAGCTGTGTGATTTGTTGTCAGATGCGCTGTTTTTAACACTGCTGAACATAATTTCATTTCAGTAGAGACATAATGTGATGTTACTGATAGAAAGGCCTGTGTTTGATTTGAGGTCCATATGTCTGTTGTTATTGAAACAAAGGATGCCGCTTCAATTTCAGTCAGTAAGGCTTCTTTTTTGCTCTGGTACAATTAGGGAAGCATGTCCTTCGTCAAAGTTCTCCTCGATGGAAGATTGTATCTTGGATCCAAAAGATCCACAAAACGGCGAAACCCTTCATCCTCTACGATGCTAAGGGGTTGCAAGTCTTTTACAATCATCCATAGAAGACTGGAATCCAGCGTTTGCTTTTGCAGGATGTTGCATCATACACCGTTTTACAGCTCACAAAACCCGCAATAGACGACTGTTCACTCTTTCTCTTTGTCGACGACTATCCTTCTTTTTCTTTTGCACTCTCTTTTTCTTTTGCACTCTCTTTTTCTTTCAAAATTGACGAATGTTCAAATGGATGTTTATTTTTCAAATGGGAAAAAAGATTGGTTGTATTCTTGCAAGTTAATACAACAGCTTTACAAATGTTGCACCTATAAAAGAAGAAAGAAGAAATCACAATAATTAAAACTGGTTATTATACATAAAGTTATGTTGCTTCTAATTTCTTTTGTATAGTATGTTTGCGTATTTTATGCACATTGCTTTTTTACACTTTGTAAAGTAATATATTCTTATCTTATTCTATTTATATTACATGTACCTTGCATTTGAAATGCCTTCTACCGTCTCAAAGTGTTGTCAAACAACTCCGCGCGGCATTGTGTCTTGATAATCACCAGGGGAGTTACATAGTAAATACCGACACGGCGCTATTCTTTGGAATCTATAGATAAAGTGATCTAGCTTATACCTTGAAATGAGAGGACGAGTCGGTTTCTAAGAATGAGGCGATTTCTAAGATCGAGGCGATTTCTAAGAAAACGAGATTTCAGTTTTCTCTTTTCTGTTATTTTAACTTCATTTTCATTTTTGTTTTAGTTTCAATTGCAATTTAGTTTCAATATCGAAACCTCGATATTGTCGTGGGATTTCTATACGATATGTAAGATCATATCGATATAGGAATATCGATATATCGATATGTTCGATACGATATGCTCATCACTATCCTGAGACAAACTCAACATGGCACCCTCCAAAGATGTGAGTATTTTGTTCCTTCTCACTACAATGGTACGATAAATAATGCATTAATTATAACTTATTAGATCTCTATGTTTGTGAGCCAACTTATTAAGACGAGTATTAAAATCAAAGGACGACTTGAAGACGTATTTGGTTTGTTGCGGCGTATCATATCATATGCCTCTATAGAGTAAATCTATAGTCGCCTATCGACACAGCACCGGCATATGGCTCAAGTTGTGATTTCTTGAAGTTTTCTGACAACGCAAAGCTCACATTGAAACCAAAGGAAATTTAATAGTTTAACTTTTAATATTTAACTCAAGTAGAGCTTGTGGTGTTGTGATGGGTTGCCCCAGCCATTTTCATGAAAAAAACGAGTATGTGCAACGGACGAAGCTAGGATTTAGACTTAGTTTGAACAATGAGTTCACGTTTACAGATGATAAAAGACCTATTAAACATGCATTTTCTATAAGTTGAAAGAATAAGGAATTCATATTGAGATGTTATTGCAACAAGAGAAACTTAAACTAAGGACTAAACATTAGCGATAGCCGTGTAATCAACTTAGGCCTCTCACGGAGTGTGTTGAATGGGAAAGCGTTACTTTGACGAAAGATAACGAGGCTATCGGGAAAGCCACAAGCTTAAAATAAATTGTAATCTCATTGGGTGTTATTTAACTATGAACTCAAAGGTTAAACTTACGTCATAAACTATGAAAGGAAAGTGGAAATTTCCATTCAAGAAGCCTAGGTATTTGGCCCTAAATATAGGGCCTGTGTGCTTCCCAGGCGGACGGCAGCATGCCCTTTATTTAGGGCAGACGCTTTTCTTGGGTAAAATGTCAAATTTCCGAATCAGACCTCTGCAGTTTAGTCCTGGATATGTGTCATGTGATGAAAAGAATTTAAAAAATAGAGCAACACAATCGTCATCAATGGCGAATAGACCTCGGCACTGGTCGGCATCAATGCTAGAAAAGTTTCGCTCAGCCAGTTTGATGGCTGCCACATGCTAGTTGGCTCACTGATACTAACAGTCATAGCCGCGGCGTGAGGCTGCCTACAAAGTTTTACGAGTTCACAGAGTAGTGACACTACCAGTGTGACTTTTGTCACGTCTGACTAGGCCATCACCAATGTATTGAATTCAGTCGCATCACGATCATCTGCTCTCATCCAAGCCAAATCAAACTGGGATGGTTCCGTTATTTTTGAATTTAAAAAATTAGCAGGAGACAACAAGACCATTACGTATTTGTGCAAACACGTTTTATTTTATCAGCTTAGTCACACATTATATATATATATATATGTGTCATGAAGTGTGTGTTCCCAAGTCCTCTCCTTAGTTAGTATTATCACTCCCAGATTAATACTGCTGATCATAGGCATGACAGCCGAAAATACACTGCGGCAGTGCTACAGCAGGAGTAATAACCAAAAGACGACTTGGAAACACTCGAGCAGGGGAATTTGCTTTTGTTTGTTTTAAATTATATATCGACCTGGGAACATGCTTCTGTTTCTCTTAATGTTAACTTACTCGCTGCTAGACACTATCAGTTCAGATGACTGAGAAATGCTGGGCATTTTGATACGTTTAAAAAATCACTGTAATGGTACTATCTGAGGTAGCTCTAGATATAATAGGGTCATCAGTGGTCGAGTGGTTAGGCTGATGGATTGGGGATCATGAGGTCCGGAGTTCGAATGCTAGCAAAGTTAAGTCTGACATTGTGTTCCTTGGAAAAGATACTTAACATGCATTTTCCCCACTCTACCCAAGTGCAAATGGGTACAAGCACAAGCTTGGGAGAAGAATACTTGTGTCAGACTAGTGTCCTGGCCAGAGCTTCACGCTCTTGAAACTGGTATAAGCTCAGGCTCTATCATGGGCCATACCAGCCTTGAAGGAACATTGCGTTGTCTTCAAAAAGACAAGGAAATTGATATGATGCTGGTAGTTTTTGCATGTAAAGTTGCATTAATTCTGAGGGGGGGGGGGGATTAAATGTATCACAGACAATGTTTACAAAGGAAGTGTTGGATTTTTTATATAGAATGTGTGGTCTTTTTGTTGAGGTTTTGTTTGCTTTTGTTTTTATTTGGATTATTTTGCTCTCTCAATGAATTATAATTGAATGGCTTTGGATTCTATCTCAACAGGTGGATCTTGATGAAAAGTCAATCAAAATTGACAAATGGGATTCTAGTGCATTAAAAAACACATTAGATGATGGCGTGAAAATGGTAAATATTATAAATTTCAGGTCTTTCTATGTGAAAATAGTTAATTTCCTCTTAATTTTGATATGTTCTGTTAAAACATGGCTCATTTCTTTCAGGAGAGGATAGAGAGAAAATAATTTTAATTGTAATTTTTTATTGTTCTCTTACTCTTATTCTTATCACACAAATTCTTGGGGCAACCCATTGTTTATCCCAAGGCAAGTTTTAAAAAAGCCTAGAACCTGTTTACTATTTTGTCATTTCCGTAGATTTGATTTCATCATCTTGTCATGTCCTTAGCTTTGATCTCATCATCTTGTCATATCCGTATCTTCGATTTCATCCTTTTGTCATTTCCGTAATTTGATTTCATCCTTTTGTCATTTCCGTAGCTTTGTTTTTTTCTTGTCATTTCCGTAGCTTTGTTTTTATCATCTTGTCATTTCCGTAGCTTTGTTTTCATCCTTTTGTTAATTCTGTAGCTTTGATTTCATCCTTTTGTTATTTCTGTGGCTTTGATTTCATCCGTTTCTTATTTCCATACATTGATTTGAACTATTTGTTATGTTTTTTTACCTTTTCCTCTAGGTGCTGGTGGATATGTGCGGATTCACAGAGTCTCACGGCCTCATGGACGGCCGGCTGTTCATCTGCACCATTGCGATATCTTTGCCATGTTTGCACTGGTTTGGGATTTCTTCAACCCTTTTCCGCTGTCGAGAGATGTTCTCATGATCTGTGTCATTTGGTATCCTTCTTGTTTCAAACAATTTAAAGTGATAGAACCAACGTGATTGATTACTAATGATTGTCTTTTGTTGGTTATTATTGTAATGATCATCCCTTCCTATGTAAGGAGTGATTTCTGAGTTACTGTGTTGTCAGTCGGATGGTTCAGTTGTCAAATTTTGACATTATAGTGGACTTGGCCTGAAAACCTGCCGTCTTTTGGCGTTGCCTTTGCCGCTTTTGCGTGTTAGGTCTAGATTATTTCCTCTTATTAAACCTTTGTAATCCTGATGATATATCTGGACAGGCTGTTGTGAAGCCTATGTCCTATAGTCCTGAAATGTTAGTATTTAGCCTACACCTACACATAAACTGGTCATAGTTATGCATGACGTCACAACAGTAAATGACTACCCCAAGTGGAGAAGTGTTTTGAATACAATCAGGGATGGGGATATTCCGGGATTTTTGGCACTTCGTGTTTTTGTGTCGCCAACCGTCCTGGAAAACATAGGGTCTAAGTCTTATCAGGACGGGTGTCCCAAACACAGAGAGAGTGCGTCACTGCGGTATCATTTATCACAGTTCAATTGAGAGAGGGACAGAGGGAGGAGAGAGAGTGAAAATAGTAGTACTAGTGGTGCCGTTAGTAGGAGTAGTACATCTACAGACCTTTGGATTCAAATTTTCAAGTTTAATCATCTGCTTTTTCGTTGTGGTGTTTTTTAATCATGCCTCATTTACTATTTTAGATTGGTTTTACCTTTGTCAAGTGGGTTAAAGCCCATGCAGGCGGGCACTTCTGCTCTGTGCTTATTAGGAAGATGCAATCTCTCTCTCTCTCTCTCTCTCTCTCTCTCTCTCTCTCTCTCTCTCTCTCTCTCTCTCTCTCTCTCTCTCTCTCTCTCTCTCTCTCTCTCTCTCTCTCTCTCTCTCTCTCTCTCTCTCTCTCTCTCTCTCTCTCTCTCTCTCTCTCCTCCAGAGTCTACAACACAATATTACTATACAGTATCCTGACCAACGCAGACACCTGTAGTTTTGTGTTAATATTATATGTGGGCTACATACAATACCACATCATGCTGGCTACAATACTACATGACTATTGATATTTTTTTTAAGGTCGCCGCATGTTGTTACTTTAGGGCTAGTCACATGCACTTGGTAGAAAGTTTAGGGCTTGACTTGAACTAATGAAGGGAAGTTGCTTTGATTTGAGCTTAGTTATACTAACTTATACCCTTTAACATCCGAGATTAAATCCAACGTGGGTGGATAGTGGGTGCTACTGGTGAGTTCTTCTTTTTTCTTTTCTTCTTTTATTTATCTTTAATCTTGCTGTTTTCTCTCACCTTAGATCAATGTATTTGTTAGAGGGGGTAAACTTCAATAAAACAAACAAACAAGTCAAACTGACACCCACACCCTTTACCAATCATGCCCACAAAGGAGATAACTCACACATATTGACATTGTTTAAAAACTACTCTTTTTTAGCTTGGATTAGGATTTTTCATTCCAAGAGTGGCACTCCTGCGTCTATTGGTATTGCATTATATGTAGCCTAGCCGTTGTTGAGATAGAGAGGGGGGGGGGCAAGGGCATGCTTGAAGGGAACATTGGGGAATATTGTAGTTGAAGTAAAATGTTTATGTTCAAGAAAACAAGAAATAGATATGTGATGGAAATTAGTGACTGCGATAAAAGAGGATGAAGAATGTTTAATGAGAAGAGGTGGATTTGAATTTAAATGTGAAAAAATGACGATAAACGAAAAGAAGAGATGATTCACTGGTTTTTGTCTGTTCTTGAGTTGTTTTGTTTTGTGTGTGTGTGTGTAATTGGCTAGAGCCTATAGTATCAGGGGAGGGAGGGGGCACACCTTTTAATAACTGGTATGGAATCTGTAACTTATGTTTTATAAAATCAGAGGATGAAAAGTCTGCAAGACCATACTGGCTTGATATACCTTTGAAAAATAAACCCATAGAGATAGTTACCATACAGGCCTCAAACCCAAAACCCTGTCTTGCCAGTCTAGCAAGGTACTGCTACTACAGACTCTGACGATATGATACAGATCTCTCTTGATTTACCCATGTCGACAACTAAGGTGATCTCGGGGGTTTTAAGTAGGAATTTTTAAAATGGATTATCCTGTAAACAGGCAAGGGATCTCTTTAATGTGCACAGAATGGAGAAAAAAATCCCTCTCGGATTTTAGTTCTTAAAAATTGTTATATCTGATAACTATTATAAACATTGGGTTTTTATTTATATTGCGGCCCTCTTCTTTATATTTCTTGTACATGTATTTAAATGTAATGCTCTTACGTAATGTTGTTATGAATTACTTAAGGGATAAAGTTCACGGTTTTTTTTTCAGGGCTTGTCCCCATCCTAATCATTTGAACATTACTTCAACCTTGTCAGGAAGGAGACATCTCATGGCAGATCAAGTGACTGGGGCCTTGTGCATTGATGATGACAATGACTTAAATTTAGATGCAGATTATTATCTACCTAGTGAAATCGAAAGTACATCTGATGACATTAGCTTGTTCAAGCCGCCCTGTTTTTCCGCTCACCGTGGCGTGAGTCGCAGATTTCACTAATTTTCGATCCTATTCACCTTGCCCCCTTGTTCTATGTATTCATGGCTTCAAGTTTAAGAAGTATGAGTTTTGTAAGGGATCGTTCTTGCGAAATATAGAAGGTTAAATTATTTTGATGTTTTGGTCCATTTGAAAAATGTAACAAATTTTCGAAAATCAGAAAATTCGTAACTTCGTTTAATATTGTCCTACAGAAATGATTTTGGTGTCAAGTTACTCAGGTAATAAAGTTCTTTCCCGTGGTAGCAATTGTTTTTCCATTGCTTACACTTGAGATTTTGGTTTGGGCTACTTAATGATATGCTTAAACTTGGTGGAAATGGTGATGATGAGTTGGGTCAACAGCTAGATGTAGATATATGGGAAGTGGGGGGGGGGGGGGCTTTATGCCATGGCCACAGCAAAGTAGGGTTCAAAGGGTTTTGAAATTGTCTTATTTATTATCAGGAGAGGCTGCTTCGAAAAGGCTCAGGTTAACGTCTGCACTCTGGTCCTACTAAACGTCTGACTGGTTAATGTTGCGTAATGATTGGCGGGCGCTGCTAGTAAGTCCTACTTATTTCCATTCCTTCTTTCACTTATCTATTATCTTGCTGTTTCCTCTTAATTCACCATGAGACCACTGCAATGGTAGATGGGGTAACTTTTGATGTCCACTGCCCGGGAAAAAAAAAGCAAAAGGAAGAATAAAGTAAAAACTGGTCTTCTAATCTAAAGAGTTACTTACCCTATCTCTGACCTTGTGCCGTAGATCACCTAGTGGTAAGGCTGGCCACACCTTAGTTGGTCGTGGTGATCGCGACATCCCATGGTTCAAATCCGGCAATGTCAAGTTTGGTCAAGTCAAGTTTTTATGAAATATCAGTAGTTTATTTAAGCGCTATTCACATACTCTTGGTAGAAAGTTTTGAGTTTGACTTTGGTTAAGGAAGTTTGACTTTCCCTCTTTCATTAATTGTCTTTTATCTTGCTGTGTCCTCTTAATTCACCCTTTCCATTCCCTTTTCTTCTTTTTCTCTCTTTTTTTTTTGTGCCCAATTTTACTGTTTATTTCATAGCTCGGATTAGAATATTTCATTATCCAAGAGTGGCAGGGCTGTTTGAAAGGTCTTGGAAAACAATGTTTGTATGGAAAAATCTTTGATTTTTTTCTTCTGAAAATGATTGGGAACCTTGATCAGGGACTCGGCAATCTACAGGCAGGGTGTCGGCCTCTCAACCAGAAGGTCCTCGGGTTCAAGCCCCGCCGACGGTTGAAATATTTTCTTGAATTTCTTTTAAGTACAACTTACCCTCCCTCGTCCAGGTAGGTGAATCCACACCTAGTCCTATTGGAGACGGACGATAGAAAGGATGTCAGTGTACAGATCACAACACTCACTGCAAGTTAAAGATCCCTTGGCTGTTTACAGGAAGTCTGGGCAAAATTAAGAATCGTACCAAAAACCCTGAGAGTGAGATCACCTTGGTGGATGTAGTTTGAAATTAAAATAAAAAAGTACTAGCAGCATCAGCTGGGTAGTAGAAAAACCCAAACCCAAACTTTAAACACAATAACACGATCTTGTCCTGGGGGGGGGGGAGCAATGTGTTGTCCTCCTGTCGTCCCACTCCACTCAGTGCTGTAGGAACTGGGATTCTATTTTAAGCTCTATCTCTGTGGAACTTTTCCTTGACCTTTGCGACCACAGCTACTTCGTCTTGATGGGCATTCTCACGGTGTACATGTCGTACGTGGAGAAGGGTATCTTCCTGGTGACGCTGGAAAAAAGACCGAGCCATGATGGAGCCGGACAACAAATGGGTGCTGTCCTCAAATCTACGCAAGTGAGGCCTATGTAGTATAATAAAAAAATTGGACGGTTGTTTGGACTATGTAGCCCACATATGTTAAATCCACTAGCTGTATAGATCATATTCAGATCTCTCACAATCCCGAACTCTTTATTTGCTACATACACCAAAAGGTGTCCGTCGGTAACTCTTGCCGTATTGCGACATATGCCAAAAGGCAACACTGGGATGTTACTAGTACTAAGTAAAAATTTGATTTCATGAAAATACGAGTTGCTGATTGGACTGCTGTGGCTGCTCTTCCTCGACAAGACACTAATGGAGATTGTCAGTGACACACTAGGCCAAAGAGAATATGTCTTGTTTTAACTTAAACTTTAGGAATATTTTTTTTTAAACAGCATTATTCTTGTACAGTTTCAGCGTCCAAATAATATTTTTGATGTCTCTTAACTGGTTGGTAGATCATTTTTTTAACTGAAAAAAAACGTGGCATCAGTTTTCTTGAAATTTCTTTTAAATCTCCCATCTAGAATCTATATAAGTATAAGTATATATAATTCTGCTCTCGGTGTAACTATACCTTGCATTTGCACGCAGGATTAAAACGACCCTGAGATCGTTTTCAATTATGACAATTATCTATCTGACATCGCTTCTTTTTTTTTTTAGGAATATTTCGTTGTTTCTCTGTTGTTAAGGTAGAATTTTATGTATCAAAATCGCCATTTTCAATAGGTTTTTGGTTTTTAAGAAAAGGTTGGAATAGTATCGTTCAGGCCTAATACTCATCTTAAGGAGGGGACTTGGTAGTCCAGAGGTAAGGTGGCTGCCTCTCAAACCAAATGGTAGTGGGTTCGAGCCCCGCCGACGGTTGAACAATTTTTTTTTTTGAATTTTTTTTCGAGCAAAATCTACCCCCTGGTCCAGGTAGGTGGATCGACACTTAGCCCCATCGGAGACGGGCAGTAGAAAGGAGGTACTGTGTGCAGATCATAACGCTCTGTGCACGTTAAAGATCCCTTGGCTGTTTAGTTACAGAACAGTTTGGACAAAATGAAAAAATCCTACCAAAAACCCTGAGATGACCACAGTTGTGATATGAGTAAATCAAATCAAATAAACAAACATCTGAAGGGTATTAGGTATAATTGTCGTTGAGGGAAGACATCATGATATCCTCAACAGGCATGCTTGTCTCTTTGAATTTAGGGATTGCTGAGTGCAATTGCTGTGAATGAGGCCCTAAGTAAATTAAACTGATGTCTGGCAATCCATAATTACCATACTATCAGAATCGGCTTTGAATGAATCATTTGGGGTTATGGAGGGAAGGATGTCAAGGATAATTATTTGACAGGTTTAGAAACGGCTCCTGGCCGCAGGTCGGACAATTGTTCATAGACCGTTATTGTTGTGAACTCTTCGGCTTTAAAAAAAAATCTGTTACTGTCACTCGTGTTACTGCTGCTAACCTTCAAGTTGTGAACAATTGAATTTTATTGGATGGGGAGTTGGCAGGGTGGGCTCTCTGTAGGCCTTATTTATTTTCTTTGATTCTGTCACTGTCACATGATGTCTCTTATTCTACTGCTTCCTCTTCATTCATCATGGGATAACTGCATTATGTTTTGATGTAAAATCTTCCCTTCTCCTCGTGGGGGGGGTAGTCCAGAAGCCAGGTGTCAGCATCTCAACCGACCTGGATTCAAACCCCGGCGGCTTGTAACTTTCAACGTTTTTTCGTGATACCCACCTCTTCTCCCCACCCTGGTTCAGGTAGATGGATGGACACCACCTAGTCCTATCGGAGACGGATGATGGAAAGGAGGTCCCATGTGCAGGTCACAACACTGTGCACGGTAAAGATCCCTTGGTTGTTTTCAGGTATAATAAAATAAAAAACCCAGATCACCTCTTAATTGGGGTGTGGGGAAAAAATCAAATCAAACCAAATCCTATCCTATTTATTCCCCTGAGATGACCACACATTAATATGGTGAATGTGGTGAATTCTTATGAAGCAAAAAAAAACCCAAACAAACCCCCAAAATGTTTGAGAATTACTCCGTTTGATTTTTTCAGGTTTGATGACACCTATCACCTGACGATTGCCTACATCGACGGGAAAACGAAAAGGAACGCACGTCAACCATCTCAGATGTGTGGCCAACTACTTTGACGAAAACGGCGTATTTTGTAGTGACATTTTCATTCCGTCATTCAAAAGATGAAAACTGAATTGACAAGTGCCCATGCTCCTGGCATCAAGAAAAAACTATAGATTTAAATGTGTGCGGTGTAGTAGTAGTGCTGTTGACAGAAAAGCTTTGTTACGATAGGTGTCAATGTTGTTACAGTATGGTCTTTTGGCTGAAAGCTGAAAGTGTAGTAAGGCTAGTGTTGAATGAAGACAAAATGAGATACATTTATTTAATAAAAAATAAAAATACATGAAGTAAATATTTTACAGGAAAGTATTTATACTGCCAGTAAACACAACAAAGCAACTGACAATTATACAACTGACATAGCAATAGTGTACGTATAAATTACTATAGGTATGTGCGTATACTGTACGGAGTAAATCGATGATGTTAAAAACACTTGTTGGGTTCTATAATTAGGACAGTAGTTGCTGAATAAACGCACGCCTTTTGGGCGCAGGAAAAAGCATGCTTTTTTATGCATACCGTGTGTTTATGAGAACATTTTTATTATAAAGTTAAAATTCGGTCAGCAGATGTAGGCGTGTTTATGCAGGGTGTGCTTTTATCCAGTGACTGCTGTATTGAACTGCATGTACCATAATGGTAGATGTAGGCTACCACCATTACTGTGTGGGTTCTCTTGATTTAGTATTTGTTCCAATGCATGAACCACTCTGGTATCAATACTTCATATGTTAATATGTATTCTATATTTAGTATTCCAATGTATGTACCAAACTGGTACCACTACTTGATAGGTCTATATTTACTACATCTATTCCAATGTATGTACCAAACTGGTACCACTACTTGATAGGCCTATATTTACTACATCTATTCCAATGTATGTACATCTCATCAGTACTATACTATCAGTCACTCAGAATCGCTCTCTTCTCTTTTTAAGCTACACGTATGAGTATCTCTAATTATGTTATCACTAGTCAAGGATTTCAAAGAGAAATTGAATGAACGTGTGAAGAGGTTGAATAAATTAGAAATATAATATTTGTGCTGGAGATGTTGCAATGAGTCAAAGAGAAGAATATGCCACCGCCTCTATAGTGTGTTTTGTGCAGGAAGTGTTAGAATGACTGAACCGGAAATAACATTTGGCTGTGTGGTCATCAAGAAGCAGTAGATCTACTAATACTGAATAATGCAGATATCTTTGGGATTTTATTTATTTATATGTATGGACGGCATTGGTAGTAATGGTAGGTAGCCTAGTGGTCAGATTACCAGATTTAGGATCCTGAGATCCTAGGTTTGAATCCAAAACTGGTGTGGTAAAGTGTTACTGTTTGTTAGTTTTAGTTAGGTTGGATGACTTTGTTCTTTGGAAAGGCATCTAACAAACACATATTGACTATTTCTCCGTCAGAACCAGGTGCTCATGTGTACCAGTACCAGCTGGAAAGATTATCATTGATATATCATTGACATGCTCCACTCTGAGCTAATGCTGTGCTACTGCTATAGAATTTGGGATACGCTTTGGCTCCATTGGCTGAATAGGGAACATGTTTGAAGAAGTAAGGGCTTCACTTATTTACATATGTGTGGTTACACATATACTATACAGTGTAGTGAGCAACAATCAGTAGAGGCTGTCTTTCCCCGCTTTCTGGAAACAATTTCCGGTGAAAAAAAAAAAATTTGCATTGCGACTACTCACTCCCAACCCCTGTACGACTGCGATTTCTGTTTTAAGTTCAGCCCTCTCTGATAAATCGGAATGAGATTTTCTTTCACTCCACAGGAAAATCTGTTGCAGGAAGTGAAACGTAACAAAGATATATAATATGAAAATATATGATAATAAATAATAATATACAGAATGAATTGAAAGTAGAGCTCTTTCCTAGAAATAGAAATTAAATATAACTAAAATTATTCTCATCACTTTTTTGATCTATGTGTAAAGCAAAAAACACACACGGACACACTGCAAAGGCGGTGGCATATTCTTCTCTTTGACTCATTGCAACATCACCAGTACAGTACAAGCATTATTTTTCTAATTTATTCAACCTTTTCACACATGCATGTTTTTAAAGATATGGTAAAAATCTCTAGGCTGTAGTAACAAGATATAATCATTCTAGGCGCTGAATGAGTGTAAATTATGTGTGGTCCTGGTCAGATTGTGTGCTTCTCAACAAAATGTATAAATAAATTTAGATTTAGATGAATTTGTAATAAGCCAGGTGTTGGCCTCTCAACCAAGAGGTCGTTGGTTTAAGCCCAGACGGTTAAAACATGAGTTAAAATGAACTGTGCAAATGTGTAATTCTGGGTAGATGATGTCGATTGTGTTTTTGGCCAGATTGTATGGTTCTCAAAAATAAAAGCCAATGTATGAGGTTAGATTTAGTTGAATTTGTTTTGGTGGTTTTTAAATATCCTGTGAGGACAGCAAGTCGATTTAGACATATGACACTTGTGGTTTTATTTGAGACATGGACGGAAATGTCTGAAACGTTTTTTGTCGGTTTGAATCTATTTTTTTCTTTCTTCATTACTTTCAAATTTCAATGAATGTTTTTCTTTGGGTTATTTGTAATTGTAAGACAAAGAATCAATATTATTATTATTATTAAAATACTTTATTTGTTACATTACCTTGTGGTTTTGGTGTTTTCTTATTCCTTGAATTAATTTTTTAAAATCAAACAGCAAAATATCAATGGGTTGTATTGTTCATTTTAGTTTTTGTGCAGTTTTTATGACTGAGTATGTGTGTGTGTGGTTCCCCTTTACGTGTTATAGTATAATTGAACATGTATTTTGTTTTGTTCTTAATTCTTAATATGAGAGGGTGGTTGGCAGGAGATGTTGGTAGGTCTACTTCTTTCCCTTCACTCTTTCACTTATCTTGCTGTTTCCTCTTAATTCACCCTGTCAGTGAGATTTTTACCACATGGTGAATGGGGTAAATTTCAATAAAATGATTTAAGTCCTCAATGTTTATCTAAGGCCCCTTGATAACGGCTATCAGGCACAGTTAGTTCGTAGCGGTAGGTCCTGTTTCTTTCGATTCAGTTTTATTAGTTTCAATCTTTCTCATCTGATCTGTCTCTAATTAGTGTCATCTTGCTATTTCTTCTCCGTTTACTTTTGAGTCTGAGAGTGAAATCATCACTTATGGCGATTGGACGAGTTATTCCAAGTCCAATGAAAATTTTTCTCTCCTCCCCCACCCTTATTCGATCTTGATTCTAATTCTAATCTTATTTTTCTTTCTTTTTCGAAGGTGTGTAGCTAAATCAAAGTTTGTGAGTTTGTAATTATGACGACCCTGGTAAAAGCCCTCAAGGCTTGCCGGAGTGTTTTTTCACAATGTACCTACCCAAGGTATTTCACTTTTCACTCTGTTTTCCTCATTTCACCTTGGTGAATAAGTACCGGTACCCAACTATAGGTAGAGAAAGATCTTGTCAGAGTGTCTGTTAATGTGAAGTGCCCAACAGACTGCTTTACTGTGCTCCCCCAGAAAGTTGAGATTATGAGGACTTTGAATGACATGATGGGTCTGTTTGGGGATTAAATTTAAATAATGTAGCCGGTGAACGTGTAATTGTGTGGGGATACAGACTTATCCATCTGTCTTTTTCTTTTATAAAATTTACAGCAATCCATATCTGATGAGAGTGATTAATTGTTTCATTTTTCTTTGGCTTTGTTTTGTAGTATTTTTAGGTTGGTTTTTTTTTCTGTTTGTTTCAGCTCAAGCTCACAGTCACACTACTTACTCACAGTCATCATATATGTACGATTCCTATCAGACTTTCCCCTCACTTGTTTGTTTAATTAGTAATAATAATAGTAATTATTTGCCTCCTATTTTTCTCATCAATTATATGACATGTGCATGTATTATGTATATGTATTTAATATTATATTTATATTGTTTGTACAATTATGTGATTTTGTTTTTCTTGTTATTATTATTATTATTATTATTATTAATGTTATCCATGACCGGAAAGGATACTGAGACTGAAAATGTCTTGTTTTTTTCTGTTCGTTTATTTATAATATATACATCATGTATAATGTATGTAGGGACTTGGTCTTCAGGTGCTTTTACTTTTAATACAGGTGTTGATGGGATTAATTGGAATATTTTCTTTCGTTGTCACCTTGTCTCGTGAAAGAGTGGAGAGTTGGCAGGTGCTTCCTGAAGATCCTACTTTTTTACTTTTCCTTTTTCACTTATTTTTCATTTTGCAGGTTTTTCTTCTTCTTAATTCACCCTGATATTTGAGATCACTGTACAACGTGTATGTGGTGGATGGGGGGTAGATTTCAATGAGACGAGACACATCTTGTGAGATCGTGTGTGAGGGCAGGTGACAAGTGCTAGTACTGATGCGATAGGTCCAACTTCTTTCCTTTACTTTAACATGTATTAGTTTTACATACCAGGGTATCTTTCATCTTGTTTCTTCTTCTTAATCTTTTATCTTAATCTTACTTACTCCACGCTGAGATCATCGCATATGGTCAAAGGGGTAAATATCAGTGAATGGAAAGAATGAACATCGTGAGATCACCACATTGGATGGGGTAAATTCCAATGAAACAAACACACATACAATACAAACAGACACACATATACAGTGCATACATAATCTAAATCACAGTACACAATTTTACACAGACTGAAAATAATTTCATCTATGGTCATTGTTCTTGCCACCTTTACAGTTACAGTTACAGTCCAGGTTGTTATCAAACTTTACTACAAAAATCTACAATTGAAGGGGTCATGGTCATTTATTTAGTCACAATTACGTCATTTAGAGAAAAATGCCAAAAACCACGGAGTTTGGAACTGTTGGCTTTGGGAATTCCCAGTTTCAAATCACTGTAAATGTGATGTGTTTTCATCATAATTATTTTCACACTTTTCAGGAAGCATGATTTCCTTTTATTTTTATTCCGTAGGATTATCAGTATCTCTCTTGTCTCGTTTTTCACGAAAATGGACATAGGCACACTATTGACATGACCCCTTCAATTAATGTGGCTGCCGCTGATGTAGAAGAAGGTTCATGTAATTACAGTTACTGTACAGCATTGGTTGTCTTTCAATATCACATCACATTTCACTTTCACCTCACCCTCAAAGAAACGTACAGTACATGGTGCATACCACCATATACCGGTATGGTTTGATATATTTACTACTATACTATTAAAGTACATCATGTATAAATCAAATAAATGAAAATGTCTTTTTTTTCAACACTCTCAAATTTTCTTGTTTCTTTGTACTTCTTTGATTTTATTTTTAGTGTTTATGTCTAAAATCAAAAAGAAATTTTTTTTTTTTAAATACGTGTGAGTGTGAGTGTGAGCATCTTCATCCAATATTTGTCTAGTTTTTTCATTACGTTACAATGTACCCCGTCCATTAACACATGTACTACAGTAGTGACCGCCAAAATGTCCGTTTCGCCTAAATGCCCGCAATCTCAGTGAAACCGAATTTTTCTATATAAATTGCCCCTCTAAATGCCTGTTTGAAAACTAAGATTTTCACCTAAATGCCCGGTCTCAACGACAACTACGAGTATCTTTTCCTCTAAAGTATCGTAAAATACGTCCATAATTTATTAAATATTCGTTTTTCTTTCTATACATGTAATCCAATTGTTTAACTAATAGGGCGTATGCCCGTCCAACAATGAGCCATGCATTGCAACCACCCTTCATTACCTATCCATCATAGAACCTAATGTACTAAACGTTGACCAATCTTCTCTTCATAACTCCACCCAATGTGCAGCACATCTTTTGTCCCGTTGGATTACTGGTTCGTCATCGGGCAACTAGAATTGAACAGTCTTCCAGTTCCAGACTCCGCCCACATCTCTTTCTTGATGTCGTAAGTGGCATGCAATCACCTGGCGTCTTTAGACCGGACGCTCATCGTGATCGAGGGACAAAGTGTGAACAGTTTTATTGCCGTATTGGCCATATCCAATGTGACTTCGGGTCTTAGTGGCAAGACGCGGTCAACCCATCCGCGCGCTCACTACCTCAGCGTTAAAGAGCGTAATGGTTTCCAGGTTTCCCTTTTTCTCACATTAAATTTTTCATACAGCTGATGACTTTTCCAAAAACAAATGATCTGGCTATGACTATGAATCTTTATCCTTGTCTGTCTGTTGTTTTAATTTTAACATGAGGATTATGAATTGATGAAGGAGTTGTAGGATTTGTGCTGATTTATTCACACATTGGTCCCATTGGATGAGATGTTTCTTTATCCAGTTTTTCTCATCCAAATTTGTATACATGTAATTACTTAAGTCATAGGTCTCGTAATTAAATAAGTTACGTGATTGCAGTGTGGGTTATGCCAGTTAATGAATGAGGAAACACTGGATCAGGTTTTTTTTCTCTTAGCCTCCACAGTTACAACTTGAATTTTGCACAGCTACATATTACATATCTACATCTTCAAAAAAAAATTGAATAAACTAGGAAATGAATTATAAAAGAAGCTTCAAATCCTGGACGAAATTGGCAAGTCATTAGGGAAATCCAACGTCACAGAAATAAGCCTACCCTCAAATTGTTGCCCGTGACAAACTTTCACCTAAATGCCCGTTTCACCTAAATGCCCGTTTTGTCTGCTTCCCAAGAACCAGGCATTTAGGCGGTCGCTACTGTACTACATTGTATTTTAATCAATGTGAATTGATTAGTCAGGGTGAATGAAGAGAAAACAGCAAGATGAAAGCAAAAGTGAACTGAAAGACATGTAACAGTAAAAGTGAGAGGAAGGAAGCAGGACCTACATTATGTGAGTAAAGGTCATTACGGCCCATAGACCCAGAGCTTATTCCGGTTTCTATAATGTTAAGTGGAACAGGTAATATTAGTAATAATCGTGTCCTGTTCAGATTTTTACTCCCAAGCCTTTTTTGCTGGTACTGGTAGATACCCATTTACACCTAGGTCGAGTGGAAAAAATGCGTTTTAAGTGTCTTCCCAGGGAACACAATGTTGAACTTAGCATTGCTAGGATTTGAACTCTGGACCTCATGGTCTGGCAACTTAACTACAGTACTAAGCCCCCAACCCTTAAACACTATTATTAGTACCTGCCAATTGTCTTCTCATCTTGTTAAAACTTTTAGACTACACAATGTAATTTCGTACGATATTATAAATAATTATTTCAGACTACACAATGTAATTTCGTACAATATTATAAATAATTATTTCAGACTACACAATGTAATTTCGTACAATATTATAAATAATTATTTCAGACTACACAATGTAATTTCGTACAATATTATAAATAATTATTTCAGACTACACAATGTAATTTCGTACAATATTATATATAATTATTTCAGACTACACAATGTAATTTCGTACAATATTATAAATAATTATTTCAGACTACACAATGTAATTTCGTACAATATTATATATAATTATTTCAAACGAATCAAACTATGATCTCGTGCGTAGTTAAGTAGTAGTATCAGTAGTATCACGGTGCATGGGATTGAAGAGGATAAATTATACTTTATACTTTTAGCTTTACCTTTTCGATGTAGGCCTACACTACACCTGACAAGCAAAGTTTATTGACCATGCAAATATACAAATGAACGCATTGTGTGTTGTGATTTTAACGTGGCCTTACAAGAATGTTTGTATCTAACTATTAACTATTAACTAATCACTTAATTTAACTGAAATTTTCTACAATTATTATATAACAAAGGTGGACGATAAGATTTTCAAAAACAAGTGTGTTTTAATTATTTGTCAAGTTACTGATTTTCAAACATCTGAACGTTTTTTTGTTCTTCATTCACCCAATACACACATGGAACTCACTTAAGATCAACACCTCGGGACCGTGAGAAATAGTTGATCACAAGCGGGTTTGATGTTAACCGAAACCTGGGGATTTAAGAGTAAGAGAGTGGATCCCGGAGTGAAAATTTTCCCATTTATTCTTACTTATGTATAGCTGTAGTAATGGGCATGGTGTACTGAGTTGAAATATGTCGGGTTTTTCTGCCGCTTCCGGTTGCCATGGAAACGGTGGCCATCTTGGATTTTGCCCCCAAATTTCATCGAGTTCAATATTGATAGGCTTCCATATTTTTCAACACATTGCTTTCAAATTTGACACACACCTTATTTGATGCAATATCAAAATTTGATCAGATAGGATTTTTGTTTTTATTTGTGAGTTTTGTTTTCATGAATTTTTGAAAATAGCATATGAGAACCCAAAATATACAACAATATTGTACAAAAAATTCAATTTTTCTAAAACTATAATACATATTAAAAAAAGCATAAAAAATTTCTTCGTTTTTCCCCACTCATCATTCATACCAAAATTTCATGCAGATACGTTGAGAAATAAAAAAAAAAAAAATAGATAGGAAATAATGGAGAGAAAAACGACATATTGAGAAAATCATATTTTTCTCTTATTTTCTGTTATTTGAATATATTTTTCTCCCATAAACCTAAGAAAAGTGTAGGATAATACTTTGAAACATAAAACCTTGCAAAGCTCTCAACTATTTCTTATGGACACTGTTTCAAGTGCACCAACACCTTTTTACTCATTTGAGACGGTGCCATAATGATAAAAGGTGCGTGGAATACGTCCCATATTTTCTGGACGGTCTACGGTAATATTCATAAAGATACTCAAATACTTTTCGTTTGAATAGTGTTTATTGTGACGATCAAAATGAGTACCAACTTGCCGTATTTTACATATTATTTCTGGCTTTATCATATAAAAGCTGTGTTGAAAGATAGGCCTGTATCTTTTGTAAAAAATTTGTATAAATTCAAAGAATTGACACTGAGGTTCTTTGATGATATCATTGTGAAGGGAATGAACTGTTCTATGCCCTAGTAAGATAGACTAGATTTGTCCTATTTTCGGCAAAAATGACCCCCCCCCATTTGTGGCCGACTATGTTCTCACCGTCCCGAGGTGTTGGATCTTATGCGGGTTTTACTGAAATATGGGACTTCAAAGATTCACAGCAAGGCATTTTTCAATTCAAGCATTTAATGGAATTTATTGAACACAATATAAAAATTCCAAAGCAATACCTGTACACTAAAAGAAATAGCCCGATGTAATAAAAGCACAGTAAAATTTTCAAAAGGTCAGACCAATATTTATTTATATGTTTGACGGTTACTACACTAGTCACTTTTTGTCCCTAATTTTGCCTTCAGCAATCCATTGCTGCTTCTTCATTCGTTTCAAACTGCTGAGAAATTTCTCCAGGTCGGTAAGCGATTCAGACGACTGGTTTCTGCCTTTGCTTCTTTTGCCCTCGGAAAATTTCTCTCCAGAAGAGTCGTCTACCCTCTCCCATCTGGAATATTCCCGGACGATCTTTTGCTAGAGGAAGCAATGTACCGCCTCTCCTCGTCTTCTGACATCATTTCTTCCTTCTCAGTGGAAGAGTTCCTCTTGGAAGTGGGTGACGGTGTTCTCCATGTGCTGGACCCCTCATAGTTGGCACCCCTGTTACCTTTTTGAGATTGTTGAATTCTAGACGGGGGTAATGTCCCTTTCTGCATGGGGCTGGAACTCCCATCCCTTTGAAATGGTTTATCATCAAAGTCCCTACTGTTAATACCCCCTCTTCCCGATGTCCTTGTGTTGGACAGACTTCGACGCCCAAACTCCCTCTCCTGATTGAGAGGAGATTCATCCCATCTGCCAGAATTTAAACGATGGGGCGATTTTGAGTCTCGGGTCCCAATCTTATCTCTCCTGGCCTCGTTGACAGATGAAAGCAGAATATTTCTGGCGTTGGGATCAATGCCTGGGTACGCAGTTTTCTCTTTTAAACCAGAGACGTGGCTTATTGGACACTGAGTCTCTCCACATTTTCCCGTTTTGGGGTGGGGTCCGAGGAAATAGGTTTTATCGAATTTGTCTTTTTGATAACCCATAGGAAGCCTTTTCCCCTTCACTGCAAAATATCTGCTTGCTGACCCATCTGTAGTCCATCCCGTCATATTGTCGTAGTACGCCGATGCAGTCAAGTCTTTTTGTTTGCCCCATTTGCTCCCTCCGTCCCACCGTCTCTCTGCTCCTCATTGGAAACACAATCCTCTCTTTCCTTCCGTCTTAACTCGTCTATTAAACTTTTCTGCTCTCCTCTTTCGTCATCTTTGTTTTCCTTTGCTTTACGTTCAGCCTCCTTCAGTCTTTCAAACACTCTTCTTTCTATCTCCTTCTCAAGATCTTCGGCAGCCATGACGATCGGTTTATTTTTTTCCGCTTCACTTTTGCCAGTGCTTCCTTTCTCTCTTAAAGCCATCGTATCTTTCTTCTGAACGGTCGTGGCTTCTCCCAAATCAGGTAAATCCTGTTTTTGGTTTTTCCTGTGTCTGCGCCTGTTTCTCTTGGACTTGGGCTGATGCCCTGAAATGAATTCTTTGCCGTCAGCTGCATAATTTGCCTTGTTGCTTACTTCGCCCTTCTCCCTTACATCGTCACTTTGCTGCGAATTTCCCGATGTCTGTTTTCCCTTATTTCCATGATCATCGTGCCGTTTCGCTCTTTCTGATGCATCAAATTCTTTAGAAGATATCAGCTCTCGGAACAAATTTGGATCGTCCATCGCTGGTTTCCGTAAAAGAGGCAACGACGGCCGACTTTCGGATTGCCTTTGGAGTCAACATCAGTTTCCTTGTAATCCTGAGGACTGTTGGGGCCTCGTTGTGAAAGTTTTGCTGAGTGAGCTGTGATGTCGTCTCGTCCTTTCACCAATCTTTGCTTATCCCTTTCATAGTCAGCCTCATACTTTTTTCCGGTCATGAATATCCTTATTAGGACTGCCGCTACAACGTCCCTCCGGCATTCCCTGACCTTTATGAGACGTCGACGGTGATCGTGACCTTCTACGAGATCCATCAGTTTTCGGTGTTGTTAGACAAGTAGAATATTCTTGACACTGGTTGTCTCCGTGTCTTCTGGTTTGGGGATGCGGTCCAACGAAATAGGATTTACCGAATTTGTCTTTGTGATAACCGACAGGAAGCTTTTTCCCTTCACTGCAAAATATCTGCTTCCTGACCCATCTGTTGCCCATCCCGTACTTTTTTCCGTGTAGCCAGATTTCTTTTTCCTCTCGTCTATTTCCTCCTTCTCTCTGTCCTTCCTTTCACCATCAGGGACAGACTCCTCTCTTGTCTTCCGTTCTACCCCATCTCTTAAACTTTCCCTCTCTCTTCTTTCGTCGTCTATCTTTTTCTTTTCCTTATCTTCATTTTCCTTCAATTTTTCAAGTACTCGTTTTTGTACCTCCTTCTCAACATCTTCGGCAGACCTCGGTGTCGGCCTTTTCCAGCAGCGGTCAGGCGGTGACCTTGAACGCAGCCTTTTCTGACGTCCGCTACTAGATAACCGTGACATGGACCTCTCACCTCGTTGGCCGACCAGTGACCTTGACCTTTTACTCATCCTGTCCGTTGGAGAAGGCGACCTTGAGCCTGGCCTCGCAAGTTGATGGCTCGAAGGGGACCTCCTTGACGACTTGGGCCTATAGCCAAGCAAAGCCATGATGGTTTTTCCAGACGAACTGTCGCCCAGATACATGTCCAACTCGGCAACTCCCGTCCTCTGCTTCACCGCTTCTTTCTCCGGCAGTAAGCTACGTCTCACCTGAGATGAATATGATCGCGACCTACTTCGAGTTCGAGATCTGGAATATCGCCTTCCCTTGCTTTTCTGTCGTGGTGAGACTTCTCTGCCTTGCCTTCCACTCCGTCCTGAACGCCTGTCTTTGTCTGATGGTGACGATGAGGAAGAGGTGGAGGATGACGATGATAGTGATGATGATGACGACGACGATGCATATGAGCGGGGCGTCTTCTGACCATATTTTCTGCTTGAAGACGGGGAAGGGGGTATTTTCTCGTATTCTTCATGAGACTTTTCCCACTGTCCCAACAAGTAGCTGTCTCTTCTACTGGCCCTCCCTGAGTCCGAGCTCAGCATATTGTGGTCGTCCTGCGCTTTCGGCTCGGGGTCTGCTAGTACTGGCACTGTCGGGGCGGACTCCCCAGACCTGGTATGGTCGTTGATTTGCTGAAGAACCTGTCTGAGGAAAACGGCAGGAAAGTTGAGACAGGCGTCTCCGTCTCGCGTGTAGGGCTTTGCGATCTTGCAGACAAGAAGCTGGAATCTATTGTGAAATAAAACCACAACAAAACAAAAAAAATTCTTTAAAAAAAAACCAAAAACAAGCTTTTATTTAAAGAAGCCAAGTTAAAAATATGCATTCAAATCAAAGGTAGAAGAGAAAGACACAAGAAGTTATTTTAACCCTTAACTTGCTATTTTCGACTTAAATCGAAACTTTCGATATGCATCGCCATTGCTAAGTCCGACTTAAGTCGAATTCACAATGTACCGAGTTTTAAGGAGCGAAAGCCAAAAAATTGCGTAACTATACTTATTCGGGAGTAGCGTCCCTTGATTCTGTAATGGCTGACCTTGATTTGTGAATTTTTCTTCTCAAACTACTACGGAATTCTTGATTTTTTTTCAATTTTTCGGTCGCGACCGTATTTCATTTGATTGAGAATGGATTCTGATGATGAGATTGAAGTGCATAGACATGACGGCGACTCAGGTGATGAATATTTAGCTGAAAGTGATGATTCTAACAGTTCAACAGAGAGTGTTGAGTCAGACGATGATAGAGTTAGATCTAGCAATGAGTATGAGGCAGTAGTTGAAAATTTCATGATGATATTCCAAGCGGTTACTGAGTTATGATTTTTTAAAGGAATGTACCTAAGTTTTATCATTTTGGAAAAAACCCTTAGCAATGGGAATTACATAGGGCTCAAAGAGTTAAGGGTTAAAAATAAAAGAGATTTTGTTGTTTTCAATGAACGAAAGAGACAGAAAGAAAGAGAGAGAGAGAGAGCAGTGCCAGTAGTGTTGGCCAACCACCTGAAAATAAAACAAAAAAAAACGAATCAACTCCTACCCCCCCCCCCATCCCCTCAAAAAAGAAAACCCCAATAAATAATAAGTACAGATCTAAAATACATATCACTCAATTATTCACACCCTTCCTTCCCCAAAAAGAATACGGAAAAATTCTAAAGTACACACCTTGGCTCGATCTCTTGACATCCCTCATTTTGACCGTCAAACCCTCTTTGCGAGACAGTGACCGTCCAGGCGATGGAGATTGCAGGTGCCTCCCCTTGCCCTTGTCTTTGCGAGACAGTGACCGCCCAGGTGATGGAGATTGCAGGTGCCTCCCTTGCCCTTCTCTTTCTGCCTGTCTGGAGAATCCCACTCTGCAGGGCTGTTGGTGTTACTGTTAGGCTCCCCTCTGAGAAGCATGCAAAGAATGCCACAGCTGTTACGTATAGGCCTATATATGTATAATAATAATAATAATATTAATAATAATAATAATAATAATAATAATAATAATATTAATAATAATAATAATAATAATAATAATAATAATAATAATAATAATATTAATAATTAATAATAATAAATAATAATAATATTAATAATTAATATTAATAATTAATAATAATAATAATAATAATAATAATAATAATAATAATAATAATAATAATAATAGTAGTAACATAGCTGCCAACCTTGTCAAATAAAAAAAACTTACTCTTACTGTGTAAGCTACTGTTAACTCGCACAAAAGCCTGTAATATTCCCAGTAAACATTGATCATTTAATTTGAAAGAATCCCTCCAGAGTTAATAGTAATAATAACAAAAAGTCTGTGGATCACTGGCCTTTCTGGCAAAAAGTGCAACAGTTTGTTTTGTGAACTCAGAATGGCGTCTCCGGCCGCATTTTCACCCACTCTCTCTGAATCTCTGCCGTTAACTTCAGTTTTCTATACAAACAAACTACAATTAACCCTCACATACGTACTTTTCAATTTCAAGGTAAATACAGATTTACAGACTCAAAAGTCAAAGAAACGTACTGAATATGTAAAGTCGATATTCTGTTCTTTATATATTCGGGTAGAACGATCATGTATCTGAAAATGTCCGTGTGACGTATAATAATTTTGTTACAAATAGTTTTATACGTAAGGGTAGATAAAATTAGTCAACATTTTGACGTCAATTATCCTAACACTGACTGAGAAGATAGCACTGAAAACCTGTAAAATTATAATGTGGCACTAAATAGCCAAATCTGACGACATATTTCGCAGTTGTCGGGGTCACAGGCGCCCATTTGGTCTAACGCTGAATGGCGTAAGAGGTGAAAGGCAAGCGTTGCCCTTGACCCGGTGTGTTCGTAAACATGCGCACAAGTATAGGAATAGAGGCATAACACGGGTCACTTTGACATCTGTTTTCACAACAGTGTACATCTAGACCTAGATTTACAATACTCTTTACATTAGTAACAATGCCAGAGACAGTCGAAGCGTCTTGTTTTGTTTTGTCTTGTTTTGTTTTGTCTTGTCTTCCATCTCCTCCATAATTTATGAACCGATTTGTATAATATTTACCACACAGGTTCCTCTTGTCAATGTTAATAGAATGACGAATGAGGTTTTTTGATCTCTTGTTAACTTTTAGTTTGTTTGTAATAAAAATGCCATTTTTGCATATGCATACACAATAATATAATTTTCAAAAATTAAATTATATAAAAACCTGACGTCTCTCTTTAGATTGAATGGAAAAAACGATCTGCACAGGTTTTGAGTGATTTTATTAATATTTAAGTGAGGAGATAGATTTTGACTCAACTTTCATGGCAACCAGAGATGCTACAAACTTTTCAATGATATAGGATGACTATATTTTGACAATTACTCATATACATACTAAAAAGAAAAAACCCAAACTCAAAGCAATTCAGTTCAGAATAAAATTAGCCCAGGCGCAGCAGATTACAGCAACTGTTGCAGTATCATCAGTATTGACGTAAAAGGACATATAATATAAGGAAAATTATAGGTGTCGTGACAAACCACCGTAGACAACTTTTCTCGCGCCGTGTCACCCCCTCCCAACTCAGGATATCATGAATGAAAACAAATTTTTTTAATACTCTATTGTGTTGTTTTTAATTGAATAAAAGCATAAATATGTACTTTCTGTGTGACAGAGGGAGTTAAATCATTTACATGATTAAAGAATAGTATAGCCTAATGTCTTCTTAATTTGAAGGCATCTGATCCCAGACCTTCTAATTCTAACCTTTTCGAGATCACAGGGCAATCTCTATTGTATGACACCAACTTTGTTGCATTTTTCATATTTATAATGTCAACTGTACGAAACTATTCCCATCGCACAAAAAAATAAATTTAAAAAATCTAAAACAATAACAGTCTTTTGTACTCTCCATATGGCCGTATAGTTTTTCTTCCAGAGGTGCCTCTCCTGGCCATATCGCTGTTCTCTCTGATGCGTGAAGCGGACACTGCTGGAGACACACCCTTCTGATTCCCCAACTTTCAGATAGCGATACATACTATGTTGTGCCGTCCCGAGTCTGAATAGTGGGGACCTGGGACTTTATGTCAAGTTGGTGTACAGGATCTTTGGGGTTATAGCTGCTAATGCTATGCTTTTCTCCCCATTGATTGCAGACAGCTGCCTTGATAATTGTCTTCTCTTCCTCGAAGGTCAATGGCAGAGACTCCGGGGGCGTACTCAAACCTTTTTTTGTGAGTTCATCTTCACGCTCATTCCCATCAATCTGGCAGTGTCCAGGTATCTATTGTAATATGGTGCATTGTGTTGACTGACATAACTGTTGAAGAAGTAGTGAAAGAGGATTTAACTGACTTCTATTGATTGTATTGAGTGCCTGTAGTACAGATTTGGCATCCGTGAAAAAAACTACACTTTGTGAGATGTCAACTTTGTCTAACAGTAGTCTTGTGGCTTCCTCAATAGCCACTACTTCTGCTTTATAGTTTGTGAAGATCTTGCCTGATGCAATATACTGTTTTGTTTGATTTCCATCTGGCCAGACTATTAAAATTCCACAGCCTCGATCTTTGATTGCATATTTGGCAGATCCATCAGTGTATACTCTAACCCATTCTTGTGGGGGATAGAGCTCTGAAATGACTTTATTGCTTTGTGTTTGATGGTCTCTGATGATTCTTGCGTTTCGGTTGTTATTATCATAAGTTATTCCTTGTACGGTATCTTAAATTTCTGGGTGTGGACCATACTCCCAAGCTGGACATGCAGCACATGTGGTTTCTATTTTTGGTCAAAGGTCACTCAAGATATTTAGTAGTATCATCCTTCTCCAGAAGCCTTGTTCCTATTTTCAGTTTGGCTTGTTGATATTTGGTAGAGAGGCTGAAGACTGAATAGGTTGTCTTGCTGGCATTTACAGACACGTATCATTTCTTTGTCCATTCTTCCAAGTTGTTCAGTGTTATCTGCATCTTTCCTTGAGCTGTGCAGACCTTGTCTTCTGTGCTGATGAGGGCTAAGTCATCTGCATAAATGGATCCCTATACTCGAGGGATAACACCTTTTCTAGGTCATTCATGAACATCAAGAATAATGTCAGTGAGAGAACTCCACCCTGGGAGACTCTATGATGATTGAGGATTGCTGGCTTGAGAGGAAACAGCAAAATGAAAGAAAAATATGAGTATGGAAAGAAGTAGAACCTACCACGAACACCTACCAACCGCCCACAGTTGACTTGAGTTCCAGATAATAATTAAGATACGCCCAAAATCAAAGTAGCTTCACTTCCTTAGTTCAAGCCCTAAACTTTCCACCAAGAATATGTGAGAATAACGCTAAAATAATACTAACACGCGACCTTGACAAAAATCACTATTCAAGTACGTGTAGAAGGCTTACTAGTAATAGCGTTCCGACACATCTAACATCCCCTCTCCCTCCCCCAGTTGTCATAGCTTTGTGAAAGCGGGGATCTAAAGGTACCAGTACTCAGATGTTGAATTACGGCTAATGAGAAGATGTATTGGAAATGAAGTGATAATGATGGCGCATGTTTCCTGTTACAAACAGTATGTGTGAAAGACATGTTTTATTTTATATATACTTGTTTCTTGCAATAATACAATGTCTGCTGACATGATAAAATGGCATGTAACGTTCTCAAGTGGCACAGCAATCAGTAAATCTCAGTATAATGTAACTAAGACACTCCCAAGTAAATTTTCTGCTTAAAACAAAGTGAAATTCAGGACAGGTGGTAAGTAGCTTTCATTAATATAAAACAAAGTGAAATTCAGGACAGGTAGCTTTCATTAATATAAAACAAAGTGAAATTCAGGACAGGTGGTAAGTAGCTTTCATTAATATAAAACTATTCCTTCCTAACAAACAAATCTTGAGGTCAGGCAGGACAGATTCAGGAGGGAGCTGTTTGCTAACACGCGAGGAAGCCCAATGACACTTAACACGGCAAAACTAGGTCACTGATTGACATTTAGAGCATACCTCCGATTGCCTTAGAATTGAGCCGCAACATACCTGGCCTACCACTAGCTGAGGAACAAAAACGTCCTCAATTGCCACTTTAAGGGCTCATTCGAATGATTCAGAGAAAGGGGGGAGAGAAAGAGAGAGAGGTAGTGGGAGTGGGAGAGAGAAACTTTCAGAAATATAAAACAAAGTGAAATTCAGGAGAGGTGAGAGAGAGTAGCTTTCAGAGGAAGATAGAAACTATTCCTTCCTAAGAGAACAAAGAGAGAGAGAGAGAGGAGAGGACAGATTTGAGAGAGAGAGAGAGAGAGAGAGAGAGAGAGTTTGCTAACAGAGAGAGGAAGCCCAATGAGAGAGAGAGAGAGAGAGCAAAACTAGGTCACTGATTGACATTTAGAGCATAGGAGAGAGAGAGTGAGAGAGAGAGAGAGAGAGAGAGAGAGAGAGAGAGAGAGAGAGAGAGAGAGAGAGAGACTGGGAGAGAGAGAGAGAGAGAGAACAAGAGAAGAGAGAGAGAGAGAGAGAGAGAGAGAGAGAGAGCAGAGAGAGAGAGGGATTCCAAGGGAGAGAGAGAGAGAGAGAGAGAAGAGAGAGAGAGAGAGAGAGAGAGAGAGAGAGAGAGAGAGAGGACAGAGTGGAGAGGGAGGGACGGAGTGGGAGACGGGGGAGAGAGAGAGAGAGAGAGAGAGAGAGAGAGAGAGAGAGAGAGAGAGAGAGAGAGAGAGAGAGAGAGAGAGGGAGAGAGAGAGAGAGAGAGAGAGAGAGAGAGAGAGAGAGAGAGAGAGAGAGAGAGAGAGAGAGAGAGAGAGAGAGAGAGAGAGAGAGAGAGAGAGAGAGAGAGGGAGAGAGAGAGAGAGAGAGAGAGAGAGAGAGAGAGAGAGAGAGAGAGAGAGAGAGAGAGAGAGAGAGAGAGAGAAAGACGGGGAGAGAGAGAGAGAGAGAGAGAGAGAGAGAGAGAGAGAGAGAGAGAGAGAGAGAGAGAGAGAGAGAGAGAGAGAGAGAGAGAGAGAGAGAGAGAGAGAGAGAGAGAGAGAGAGAGAGAGAGAGAGAGAGAGAGAGAGAGAGAGAGAGAGAGAGAGAGAGAGAGAGAGAGAGAGAGAGAGAGAGAGAGAGAGAGAGAGAGAGAGAGAGAGAGAGAGAGAGAGAGAGAGAGAGAGAGAGAGAGAGAGAGAGAGAGAGACAGAGAGAGAGAGAGAGAGAGAGAGAGAGAGAGAGAGAGAGACAAAGGGAGGGAAAGAGAGAGAGAGAGAGAGAGGGAAGGAGGGGGAGGAGGAGAGAGAGAGAGAGAGAGAGAGAGAGAGAGAGAGAGAGAGAGAGAGAGAGAGAGAGAGAGAGAGAGAGAGAGAGAGAGAGAGAGAGAGAGAGAGAGAGAGAGAGAGAGAGGATACCAGACATACAGTTGGACAAGGGTTATGAGTAGAGCTTGTTTTAATGAACGCATCCAAGCAAACAGACTCATCCTCATCAAATGCCTTGCTGTGTAGCGTTGATAACCATGTTCTTCCACACTCCTCAATCGCTAGTGGTCACTCTTAATCTTATCAGGTTGTCTACCTTCAACCATCTTGCAACTCTATCCAGAATAGTTTCCTTTGTCATCCTCTAGACCTTGTCTCATAGATTTTTTCCAGTGGTAGCCTCCTCATTATGTCCTAAAAAAAATATTTCATGCCTTGTTAAAAATTTTGTTGAGGAGAGTTCTTCTATGTATCCCTGCTTGTTTGAGAATATTTCCGTTTCTTTCTTTCTTGGTCCACGAGAAATGTAGTAATTTTTCTCAGAACCAAACAAACCAAAACAAACAGACTAAGAATTTTTTATTCCCAAGCGTCCATTTTGACTTACCTTGATGATCGTTTCCTCTTTTTCTTTGACTGATCCTTTTCAGAGGAACTACCCCTTTTGTGCTTCCGCTTTTTCTTGTTGGATCTGTGTGGCAGCATTGGTAGAGAGAGGGAGAGAATTTATAATAAATATCGCAATATCATGTAGTATTCTAGTATGGCTTTCTTTTACTGTTAGAGAGGTTGGGATAGAAATAGATAGATGGTTCATCAAAATAATACAATTTCAATCAAGCATCAGTGGTACTTCCTGTTGACCTTTAATTTCCCGCATCGCCCGATAGTGTATTATTCCGCACGCCCATTGTCGTCCGGTATCAGATACCTGATATATAGTTTATTCTTTCCTATTTTTTACATAATTCCATACTTGTATCATAGGAGCTCTTTTATTAAGAAAGACAGAAAACCGAGCTTTCATTCCATTTGAATCGTCCCGATCAGTCTACTCAATGTAGATCTATGATTTTTCAAAAGATAATGTTGCCCCAAAAGTCTTATTTCCTCTCCAAATACACATACTATTGGTTCTCCTGTTAAGAGAAATGCAGAAGAAACTTGTTTATGCTGATAATTCTGTGCCAGATAAAGACCTGGATGCCAATAGAATGACGTGTTGAACTCTAATAATGAAAGCATTGATATCGAAAGTGAAAACAGACTTGTCGTAATCTGCTAGGTCCTCCAATCTTTTATTTTGTTAATAACACCATTTCTTATCAATTTAACTGGAAAGAGATATATATATATATATATATATATATATATATATATATATATATATATATATATATATATATATATATACATTATTAAATTTAACTTGTTCATAGAATTTATTGAAGTGATTATGTCTTTAACTTTCTTTGGTGTCGAGATTTTAGTGAGTGTGATCCAAAAATGTGCAAGAGTTATTGTCCTTACCTTTGGATAATATCAGTGTGCATGACTTATGGCCCCGGTAAATTACGGTTTAATAACGTCATCAAAATACAATGTACGGACCAAGCTTCTCACCGCCCCATTCTGCTTTCATCTTCTTTGATCAACTGCAGCAGTTTCTCCGTGCTTTTACTTAAAATGGTTGGTGACGATTCTTGTCTTTCCGGTTCTTCCTCATCCTGGAACTTTGATCTGCGTCAGAGTCAGAGTCGGACTCACTGCCATGTGGCTGCTGACCTTTCCCACCTGGCGTTCCTTTGCCCGTCTTTCTCTGAAATGCCTTGAAAGGTGAAGAAAAAAAAAACAAAAAAAGTTGTGAGTCTGATGCATTAAACACAAACTTGTAAAAAAACAAATCAAAAAGTTGAAATGAAACACAAACACGAGAGTCTGATGCATTAATTTCCTTCGAAACACAAAACTTTGTAAAAAATCTTAAAATTTCCTTCATATGAAATGAAACACGTGATCGAGATGTCCGGCAAAACATCAACTTAAAATTTCCTTCATATGAAATGAAACACAAACATCGAGATGCAAAATATCAACTTAAAATTTCCTTCATATGAAATGCGAGAAAAACATCAACTTAAAATTTCCTTCATATGAAATGAAACACAAACATCGAGATGTTCGGCAAAACATCAACTTAAAATTTCCTTCATATGAAATGAAACACAAACATCGAGATGTTCGCAAAAACGTCAACTTAAAAATTCCTAGGAAATGAAACAAACAAACATCTCGATGTAAGAAACGATAAAAGCATATAATATATACTGTTAACTGCCTAGTCCATAAACCCTTAGTCTGAAACCAATGTTAGCCCGAAAAGATTTGCCCGTCCCGATTTTAAATATTCCTTCTGCAACCTGAAATTTTATTCTTGTTTGAAATTGTATTGTCCTTACAGTGTGTAAACCCATTTTGAGAAAAAAAAACAACTAAATTTCTCAGCTGGAAAGAGAATCTGAAGTTAAGACAAAATGCAAGTGAAATTTGTGACAAACAAACTTCAATTTTGGTTATAATTTTTTTGTGAAACAAAACACTACTTTGACAACTGTGATCATCATCATCGTTTATGGCTTGCGCTATACAGCACATTGCTGACCATCACTCTCCATGTCGTTCTGTCTTCAGCGCTTCTTGTAAAATCTGAGTTGACGGTGATATTGATATCGGACATGTTTCGTCTTAACACTGTTACATATATGGTGCGCTGTCTGTCACGAGCTCTGGTTCCTTCTATGAATCCAGAAACGATTATGATAATAATGATAATGGTCTGATAATGATAATCACTCCAAAAAATCGTCAAATGGGAAGTTAGGGCAATATGAGTCTGGGCCGATAACATGTTCAGAATGTCATTTTAAGTTATTTTGACAAAGTCTGTACAATGCACCACAGTCGAATCAATCTATTACGATGCTCTCTGCCGCTCGTCATGCGTTTGATCTTGGGGTGAATTCATTGAGAGAATAGCAAGAAGAGAGACATATAGTTTACGTAAGGAATAAAGGAAAAGAAGCGAGACCTACCAGTAGCACCAGCCAGCCGTCTCACTACTACTATAGTCATTAGTGTCCATCATGATCAAGAACATGATGCCATAATACACTATAAAGATCCTACCACCAAGATATTACGGCATTATTGGGGTGGAGCTTATCCCTGTTTCAATAGCGTGAAGCAGAACAAGTCAGTGATAATGATCACCTCCTAAACAGTTCACTAATCTGACGCAGATTTTTTTACTCCCAAGCTGCTGTTTGTATTGTACCCATTTGGACCTGGATTGAGGGGAAAAAAAAGCATGTTGGAGCATTCCCAAGGAGCACAGCATCGAGCTGGTTGCTAGGATTCGAACCCAGAGCCTCCGATCCCAAATCTGGTAGCTAACCACTCGGCCACATTGTATCACAGAGTTAAATAATGTGAATTCTCACCATAATCTTCTGGCAAACTTCCAGTATGTCCTTGGCCTCTGTGTGATCCGGGTCAATTTCCAGGGCCTGCTTGTAGTGGTCGCTTGCTTCTTTCAAGCGTCTCGTCTTCCAACCTGGGATTTGGGGATGGCATTAATTGAAATAACGGAATGGCGGAAGACACAGATCGCCTGACACTGACACACCCAAACACAACCAGGACATTTCTAAATGTCCATACACAAAAAATAAAAATAAAAACATGACTGATTCGGTAACGGGTAAGGTTAGGTCTTTTAAAATTTCTTCATTTTGTTTTTTAAAAAAAGCCAAGCAGCTGACAACTAGTTCTGTAAAAGGTGGACTATTTTTTTCTTTCTTTTCTTTCTGGATCTCAGAGCGTAGAATGAAGTAAAATACCGCACTCAATGCTATTATTGACTAATTATCGGAAGAGCAAAAAGCAGCACTTCACAAACTTTGGCCTTTGACGATTCTCTTTATATTGATTTAATGCCACCACAAGGGTCTTTATCTTTTCCTTGCCAATTTTCAAATGAGAAAAATGTTTAAAGTATTCTATTTTCCTTTTTCGTCTTGCTGTTTCTTTTTTTCTCTCTTTCTTCGTTTTTTTTTGTTTTGTTTTGCCTAAGTTTTTATTTTTACACCAATTCTTCCACAACTCAAACGCGCAAAAAAATATCACATTTTAAACACAAAAACAAAATTTTCTTGTGTTGCCGTCCTGACTCAACTGACTGATCTCAAACCCTGACTGTTATTCAAGCTCTAATACTAACACCTAGTAACAGCTTTCGTCTAGATCAGATTATTTCAGCAGTACCAAAGACCAAACGTGTTTGAAATAGCTCACATCTTCCCCATGGTCAGCAAGGGTTTCAATCGATGGCTACGGGCTGATGGCATGGGTCGGGTTGACGGACAAAGCCTTTCGAGATCGTTGACTGCTTTCTGGAAATTCTCGTTGTTGTACCTGAAAGAAAAAACAAAGCGGGCGTATATTTTTCATTATCTATAACTACAACTGATTTCATTCTCAAGCAATAATACTACTGATAATCAGTTAAGCAAGTCAAATTGCCTATTTGATATTGTTTTCAAGATCAAATATCTCAAATAAAGGATGTCACAAATACAAAGTTTTCAAAATCAATGATGAGTTTGAATAGAAAATGAAACAATTCAATGCAGAAACATGAATAGCAATGAATACCTTGAAAAGGAATCTCAACATTTCAATTTTCGCAGCATTTCAATTTCCACAACATAAGCCAGAGTCCATTCGTCATCATAGTCACGCTTCTCGATCGTCTCTCTAATTGTAAATCTTCATCTTGTTGTTGTTTGTTATCAACTGTGACAGACAGCTCTGGTTAAAATTTTGCCATCTTGATCTTGAAAAAACACCAAAACAACCCAGACCTTCTTCTGAGGATTTGCCAAACTGTATTCTCTTTGTCTTCATCGAAGTTGGAGCTGTTTCTCGCCCGATTTTTTGATGAGCAAAGCAAACAACCAATCTAAGCCAAAGCAAGGCAAGGCAAGGCAAGGCAAGCCAAGCCAAAACCACAGCAAGGCAACTCGAAAGAATCATATCCCACAAGGATGGCCGACATCACATAAGGCTTTGACTCTCCATTGGGTGGCCAATTCAGGGAGCTTTGCCTGCACATCAGGAATAGCCCTTTCGCATCCTGTATCGGTTGGCGATCTTGTCACGCAGGTCTTTGGCACATCGCAATGGGGTCTTGTTCTATCGGGTGATTCTGGTTTCTGGTGTTTTTTGACAGAAACCGTTGTAGCATCAAATGAAGAAACAACTTTGATTCTTTTCAAACTGAAAGAATAGTCAAAACAGTAGAAAGTTTAAGTGAAACATTGTGATAACAATTGTCATTTTCCCTTCTCCTATTTTTTATGCATGAAAGAAAATAAATTTTGTCTTATCTATTCGATCTCTGTCAAATAACACGAGGTAATAATTCAAACTGTATTCTTGAAAGTTTCCTTTCCTTTTAATTCTTAGTTGAGTCTACATTGTAACATGAACATGAAACAAACTGCCTTCAAGCCTTTCTTATACGAGGATAAATTTGAGAATAGCCAGCACCTAATGATGTATCAAATACTATTTTTATAATAATACATTATAATTTTTTTGAAAACATTAAATCAATCCTTTCACTTTTTGTCATTTCACTAAAATGACTACATTGACTTTCCCATCACATGAGAAACTTGACAATTAAAGTTTAAACTCTTTACACTAAAGAGAAATGAGAGAATTTCCAAACACAGAAAATGAAACAAAAGCACTTTTAAAACAAACAAGTCTTACCTGTGCAAATCGCAGCTGTGCTAAATTTCTTCCTTGAGTCACGCCAGTGCCTGGTCTGCAAACAACGGTCCTTCGATTGTTGTGAAATGGTGAAGAGCTAAGAGTTTGCTTGTTGCTTACACAAGTTTCATAAAAAATTTGCCCCTGCTCAACACCACAAAAAATGTGTATGCGTTGATCTCCAGGTAAATTCAGGAAACAGCGAGATGAAAGATATAATATTAATATAAATGAAGAAGAATGAAGAAAAGCACTGCATACCAGTAGCGTCTGTCAACTGTCCACTTATCGCAAAGAAGGTGGGGGATGCTTTGACCCCCTTTCACCCACACCCCATTAAAAAGGAAAAGGTGGTACAAGGAGACCAATTTTCCCAATTTTTGCTTTTAATTGCAAATTTGGGTCAAATTAGTGTGAAAGAATACCAATACCCACAATGATGTCTGAGTGTAAAATTTTCCAATTTTTTTTTTAGCTCTTGCTGTTGCTATGGTAGCTAAACAACACCCGCCATCTTGGATTCGTTTGCAAACTTTAGGTCCATATTTCACGGTCACTATGGGCTCAATTTGTTTCTTATTTGTGGGGATGTTTACACTGATGGATCTCTCAATTTTGTCATGCCACTTTTGCACACCAAAAAAAAAACAGAACAAATTTCTTGTTTTTTTTTTGTTTTAATATCAACATATTATATAGCAAAAATACGCATCTTTACTTTTATATCAACAAAATCCTAAAAAAAAAACTTACAGAGAAAAAAAACAGAACACCTTTGACAAACTAAAGACCTGAATAACCGACATAAGATTATGAAGTTTGAATGAAATATGATGACTGTGTCTGAGATAAATAGACCTAAGTAATAAAAAACAGTTTTGAAAAAAAAAGCAGTTTCATGTTTTTGGCATTATGAAGATAAGCGACCTTAAACTTACACACTTTTCTTGTAAACAATAATAGAAAATAGTCACTCAATGAAACTGCTGTCTTTGAATGATGACAGACACATATCAATAAAGCACTGCACACAAAAACTAATTCCTAGTTTTGACACTGTATTAACAACTAACAATGACAATAATACTAATAGTAATAATGGTATTGAGATAAATCACGACTGGCCATCACGTGCTGATATTGGTGATATGTAAACAAAGTATTATTACTAATTAGTATATCTGGAAAGCGAAAATATACCAAGGCGTGGGAAACAAAACATGGCACTGCAGAAACTGGTTGTCGATTGGGCGAACACAGTGTTTACTGTGTTGTCTTCGGGCGCCAGAGAAGGCAGCGAGCCTCAAATTGAGACATCCGGCCGTCTCTGTGAGTCTTGATGGAGAGAAGTAAAACCTTGCGTAGTTATGACCATATAAGGAGATGAGCTCTTGGCACACCGATTAACATTTAAGCAATGGAAACATTATTATAAAATAAATGTGTTTGATTGAATATGTAATGGGTCACTGAGAATGATAGGGGGATTGTGCAAGTTTTCCAAAGGGCATGGGTGCCATTTTATTGCAGGGGTGAATGAGTTAATTATGCCCCAATGAAAGGTTATTTGTGTGTTCTTCTATAGTATTTTCTCAAAAAGTGGTGGTAATGGGTATGCAGATCTGCCATTCTACATTTTTAAAATCAGGACCTAGATGTAAAAAAATCAGGATTCTGAGGGGAAAAAATCAGGATCCTGAGGGGGAAAAAAAAATCAGGATACGATACATGAACGATTTCAGGTATAAGTCAACCAGTCGCCTAATCAGGTCAAACTTATCTCAAACTTAACGCTTGTAAAAAGCTAACCTGTCGACTGACCTCAATATGGGTCAATAATCTTGTTCCGCTGTGTACAAGGCAAAGGTATAAGTATAATACTATTAATACTAAAAGAGTAGAAAATGGGTCAGGACCGAGAACTCTTCCAGTGTGCCCAACCTTCATAAGCAAAAAGGAGACATAGAAACAAATAAACACTAAGCAATGCTGGACAGAAACTAATACTAATAGAGCCATTGGTGCAACGACCCATCGAACAGTGTTCATCAACAGAGCAAGCCTCATATCAACAATAAACAAAGAAAAAGACAGAAAGAAAGAAGAAAACAGACTACAACTGTCATAAGAGAGACCGAGAGATGAGGGGGAGGATAGAAAGGGAGAGAGAAGGAAAGGGGAAACAAACAGGAGACATAAAAGAACGAGGAAGATAAGAAAGACAAATAGAGAGGACTGAGAAAATGAGAGAGAGAGAGAGAGAGAGAGAGAGAGAGGGCAGACAGACAGACAGACAGACAGACAGACAGACAGAGATGAGTACCATATAGAGTGGGAGGGAGGGCTGCATGAATTGAACTTTATTACTTCAGTCATTCAATAACCATTAATAGCGTGGCTGGCGTAATAATTTTATGTTGTAGAGTTTCAATGAACAACGTTTATCTTTTATTTCTAAAAGAATCATTTTCATTCTCACATCTAAATAAAATGATGGAACTATAATACTAATACTAGAGGAAATGTCCAACCGCCTTCCACTAATGCCATGACCGAGTCCAATGTACATAGGTAATACATTTCCATGATAAAAGAAACATTGAACAGGCCCCCAAGTTTATTGCTTTTACAAGTGTGTATCACCCCCAGCTGCGGCAACACGCTCTATCCCAGACCTAACTAACACCTCTCCTCAGCTACATGCTTTTGAAAACTCCCTCCCTACCCTATGTCTATAACTATTGTCACCCTCTCTTCTCATTTACAATGACATGTGTGACCATCGTTTTGTATTCTTGGCTGTTCCCTTCCTACAGTTCAAGTTCAATAGAAATCCACCTCCTCCCAAACAGACCCCATCCTTTACGCAATCCAGTGGTTTTTCACAACTCCCCCCCCCCCTCCCATTCTGGATGTAAGTCTCCCTCCTTAGTCCTTTCTATGCAGTAGGAAGATGGACTCTTGTTGTTTATAATGTCTATACACTTCAAATAGCCACCCTTTCTCTTGTCCAGATACCACATGTCATCATGACCATGTGAAATGGACCTGTTTGAGGGATCAAAGTTCCCTTGTTTCTGGTTGCTGAACTGAGATGAAAGCTTCAATTTTCCCTTGTACTTTCAACACTCTAATCTCTTCATTCTTATGTGAAAATGAGGTAGAGATGTATTTTGACGTATGTGACGTTTGACAATATAACCGTCAACACAATGCTCCCCCTGATTGGTCAACCCTGAACATGGTTTCTTTCTATTGACTGAAGGTCACGCCCTTCATTTAAGCTGATCATAGGTGTGCAATGTGATTGGCCACTGATATCATGTATTTGTATCAATCACTATTTCTTGGGTGGAGCTTCTTACTAAAGTAATTGACATCTGTCCAGAAGTTGCACTGGTCATACGAAGACAAGAGTCTTTGGTTTTGTCCACTTTGTGCGTGTTAGACTCGGAAATGAACTATTACTTTTAACCCTTAAGAATAATAGACTTTCTCTGTTCGATGTGAAAAATTGGGTTGATCAGCGTGATTGGTCAGAATAGAGGCATTCCCCAAACCCGTCTTTTGAGTGCGCTGCAGTGCAGTTATACGGGACCCGCCACTAACGCTTTGTCTTGCTGTAAGGCCGGGAGGATAAATATACGGGGCCCGCCAATAAGTAGCATGCAAAACTCCAGGACCTGCATAGGAGTGACGCTGGTTCTGCCTTTTCCCAAGTAAAAATATGCTTATTTGTATCAATCACTATTTCTTTGGGTGCTTTTTATTAAAGTAAAATCTCCTGGACTGGTCTGAAGACAAGAAGTCTTTGTTTTTGAAAAGGAAATGTTAATAATAACCCTTAAAATAATAGACTTTCTCTGTTCGATGTTGTTGATCCAGCTGGTTCTGCCTTTTCCCAAGTAAAAATATCCATTATAATAGCCCCCTCCCCTCTGCCAATAAAACCTGAATTCCAGTACTAAATTAGCATTACAGTTGTCTCCTTTACACTCATTGTTTAAATACTGGAAGTGGAAGACACACTCACTTTTCCTCTCTTTCTCACGAGTGGTCACTTATCTTGCTAATCATTGCTAACATATTTTCACATTCTTCACACACACATGCCCACCCCACTCTTCTGCTAACGGGTCAGACATAGCAACGCATGCATGACATACCTGTCAATTATCGTCCAACCTCTATTCTTCCTTGCATTTGCCTTCATTTCATAAATCGTTGCTCACTCCCTCTCTAACTCACACTCACATACATTTGCGAACATATGAAAATGCTCTCTTTTTCTCTCTTTTTACACACACACATGCGCAACATCTCTCTCTCTGATGACACACGTGTGATCGCACTTTGCTGCAGGGAGAATCATATTTTGTTTCAAAGATTTTAATTCCGACTTGATTTAGATCTATTAGATCTACTTGTGAGTACAGATACAGATCATCTAGACCAGATCTAGACGTCCCTAATATTAGGGACGTTTAGATCTAGATCTAACAAATCATTGAATATCAGCGAAGCCTTCTGCCTCATCAGTTTGAAATTGAAGGCTCTAGATATCGTGGTAGGCCTCAAAAATACGTAATCATACAACGATTTTTGAAGTCTCGAATAAGTACAGCACGAGTGCTCTGAAGAATGGACAACAAAGAGAACAATATATTAGCGAAGAATCGATACACCATTACTCATAATAACATGAATCCTGGATATGCACAACATCCGGCTATTGGCTGATTAAAAACAAAAATCGCACACTGAATATACGGAACAATGCCGTCCAGGCAACGACTGCAGTTGTATTACAAAAAAAATCGGGGACGGGCCAAAGGAAAATCGGAATTTCGGCAGGTCTGGGTATGGTACTTTCAAATGCCGTTTTGATAATAAAAAAGATGAATTTATTATGACTTGAAGCAGATGAGTTGAACTGAAAGAAAATGCCATCACCCCAATTTTGATACTTTGACCCAAAATCACTCATTGGAGGTACCGCCTTTCCTTTAACGAAGAAGGATCTTGAAGAAAGCATAGCGAATATTCCAGTCCATATATAGAACAATATACCAGGCAATGTGCAGAACAGTATATTATATGTGTCAAAAACCATTACAAATAAAAGCCCTTGAGTAGAAATTACATATAACATCAGTGATAACTTAAATGTATACAACAAATCTGACATTTAAAACAATCCAAACACAAAATAAGACGGTGAGTAAAACATAACAAATTAGTGACCAAAGAAGGCCAACCCCATCTCCTCACTAACGACCACCACACTAATAAAACATTACGACATATTCAAAAACTTAAACACATCATTCTCTTTTCTTTTCGTCTCATGAAAACTTGTGGTAACCTCAGTATTGCACCGTAATCTCTTTCTCCCCTCCTCTACCAAACTCACTCTTACATCTTAGCCAATTAGGTCAATCAACACTTTTCATCATACTCAATTGATAAATAAACCAAAGAATTAAGAGATATAACAAACGTCAAAAACTTTAAAACGTATTCAGAGGAAACTCTTCAAGTGGGAGTAAAACACATACTCTAGAAGTAGAACTAGTTGAAGCTTTATAAATTAAATAAAAGCCGTGAAGCAATTCGATGAAACACACAGAAACATATACGCAATGTCCTCTACGGCAGGATGAGTCAATGTGATACAAAAAGCCGGACATTCTCAAAAAGACATCTACCAGATGTCAACAGGTAGATAACACCCTGGACAAGCCAGTGGCTTGCCCTTTGTCGAGGTAAAGAAAGTTTTTTAAAAACGCATCATCCGAAAAAAAATATTTTATACATCAGCGTATATGGGGTTTGTCATTGACTACAAACTTAAGTGAAGTAAACCCAACGAAAACTCTTAGAGGCTGCAAAGGCCCATTCCCGTCCGGAGCTTATCCCCTTCCCGTCACATCAAGCCGGACGGTTGATGGTAAATGACCCAGTGGAACACAGCGCCAATCTGCAGGTCGTGATAGGAAAATTGCGCGTGCAAATCTGTCTTCCTTTGCAGGAGACGACTCGGACCTAACCCGTGGCAAGTGCACAGGGATAATGTTAGGGAACCTCACGATCCTTGAGCATGGCAGCCTCATCCACGAGGCCAAAGATGCATGCCACACGCTAAGCTACGGTGATGAGACAACAGCAAAAGAGGTTTACAGCTAAAAGGTTTCATCCTTACAGGGCACCTGGCCACCAAGGCCTCAGCTTGTTTCTCCATCAATCTGCAAGGCTTTGTTGAAGTGCAT
>JAXRKP010001658.1:70000-103881 GCA_037039925.1 Doris montereyensis
TGTCTGTTATTGTACTGAAATGATGAACCTTATTGAGGCCTTGATTGTGTGAGCAGCGACTTCTTGACAAATTTCTTTCATCAGTCTATCCCTTTTACTCTCTTTAATGTTAGGGAAACCTTAACATTTGTTGTCGACTACTATCTTGTAGATCTAAAACTGAGTAGTGGACCTATAAGTACCATTAAGCGCGACAAAGCTAGCGGGGAGCGAATGCCATGTCGGTCAGCGTGACCCAGGTGCACAGCGTCGGCCAACTAGGAGGAACAAGTTTTTGTACGCTGTAGAGAGAGAAAGAGAGAGAGTGAGAGAGAGAGATCAACATACACATACAGACAGAGAATCCAGTGGAAATCTCAAGTCTAGGAGACTGTTCAAATTGTTCGAGGAATATTCAAAATCACATCTTCAGTCGTGATATGAGGGCCAACAAATAACTTAAATCGCAACAACTATAGGTCTTCATTTCAAAGTTATCTCGAAACAGGTATAAACCAGCCATAATTCGTCAGAGCATGAGGTAAAAGCAACATGACACTCTCCTCTGCAGAAATGAGATTTACACATATTCTCAGTTGGGTTTTTTTCTATCATCCCAAATGTGGAAGGAAAACAAAGACGTTTAACTTACGATTCTAGGGTAGGCCTTCACGTCGGGAATGGATTTCTCGTGTAATGACAAAATGATTACGCTCTGTCTATTGATGCTCAAAATGATTCTAAAACATAGAAAAACAATGAATTCAAGATCGAAAAGCATACATTTTAATAATTATTGTTGTATTGGTTCATTAACTATTGATGATTTCAGAATAAGGCTAAAAATCATTTGAAAGATTCTATTATAAGTTAAATCCATGCACTCATTAAAATTCATTTAACAGCATGTGATCAATAAGTACACAATTCTAAGCTCTAATCATGATCACAAAATTTCAACCTCTCAACAATGTCATTCTCTTTGAAGGCATCAGGGGCACTTTCTTCAGCATACAACCTTGGTAGCTCCTTGGCAAGGCAGTAAGCCTAGGTTAAGAAAATATATTATAATGTTCTGGCGAGAAAAGGGGACACCACATATACATCTGTTTATGATTTGGAAATCTAGGAATCTATTTAAAAAAACAAACCCTTTTAACACATTCAAAAAGTTTAGACTGTAATACATTCACAATGGCTTCAGAAGTGTAATTAAATTTGCAAAGATTAAAATCTCTCATCTCAATCTGAAAGACACTTCTTTCTAATGTTATGCACATTCTATAATAATTCTTCTCTCAGATGCTTCCCTTTTAGGATATATTATTTCTTTCAAGTAAATGCAGCATACATCATGTATTAATTTTCTTTCAAAAGCTACACACGTATTTTTCATTTTTCTCAAATGCTCCGTATATTATATCAATTTCCCTTAAAAACCTACACCTACATGTGGACATTAAATTTCTTTTAATTCCTACGTACATAAATACGATTTTCTTCCAAAATGTCCAAATGCTACTTATAGATATCAAATTTCTTTCAAATGCTTCATGTTAATTTTTCTTTCAAATGCTATAAGTATTTGTTCAAAGAATGAAGTCATAGAATAAATGATGAATAAATAAATACATAAACAAACACCAAACCTAGAAAGTTGAAACTGACAGACAATGACATCAGATTGTCCAAATCTCTAGGGGCCCAACATCCACACAGGAGTCGACAGCAGTCCTGAATCAAGGACTAGTGACTACACCTGTGTATGATTAAATCCTCTGCTTTGCCTCTGGCAAAAAGAACAGCAGAAACAAAGAATGACATTTAAAAACTTTTTCTTTTCTATCACAGGATATTTTGTATATATATATATATATAATATATAAATACATAAAATTTAAAAAAAACAAAAACAGATCAAATCATATCTCTAAAGCTGGAATGTTATCTAACAAAAAAATAAATCCAAAGTTATTAAATATATAACCATACATTGAAAAAGTGCTCTCGTCGTAAAAACTTGGGACACACATAAAGGACTCTAGCGGCGGCATGATGGCAAACACATCTGAAAATGCAAAAATTGTTTACCGTATATAGCAACAGGCAAGGCGTGCGATCTTGCCATTTATTATATTATATATCACACTATATTGCATTTTGTAGAACAAAATCTCTTAAAAACCCTTTTTATCCCCCCCCCCCATTGGACAAAGTTCCTTGATAAAATCCTTTATAAATATCAATGGGTTTTTAATTGGACAAAGTTCAATATGTTAACATTAAAATGCAATAAATAGATCTAGATGCTTTCATAAGACAATATGTTAACATTAAGAATTTCAATAAACCGTCAGATACTTTCATAAAACGTTAAAAAAAAATTTACCTGGAACTTCACATCATCTTTTTCATTTCCCATCATTATGCTTGACGCTTTATTATAAATAGATGATTCATTCTGAAACAAAAGAACAAAACACTAAGGAGATAAAAGCTCTTTTATATGATATATAATATCAATATCACAGAAATATTATTCTCATGATTTTTCAAGCCACCTATGAAGAAAGTCATAAAATAAAAATGAAATGATAAAGTTTAAGACAATTTCAATGATCACAGGGTTTTATAAATTTTTTTTTATATCAGTTTCAAGAAACAAAATTGTTATAAGACTTCTCCTCTAGATGCGTCTGTCATAAAACAATATGTTAACATTAAAATGGCAATAAATAGATCTAAGATGTCTTTGCCTCATAAGACAATATGACTTAACATTAAAAATTTCAAAAAATGCAAATACATCTGCAAGATGTCTCTTTCATAAAATCTAGATCTATGATCTTAACATTGAAAGATTTTATAATATGTTTAATAAATAGTACACTTACCTGGAACCTCTTCACCATCACTGGTGTGTGGCCGGCGTTGCCACAAGTTGGGCGAGCAGCATTTCTCAGTATTGATCATCAGTATAATGTACTAATGGTTTAAATATCATATCTGACTTTCTTGCGATGAAAGAACTAGGATGACTTCTTGAAAATGATTCATTTCAATGTTCTAAAACAAAAGAACAAAAACATAAGGAGATAAAAGCTCTTTTATATGATATATAATATCAATATCACAGAAATATTATTCTCATGATTTATTGAAGGAGAATACAACAAACACAACAACTAACAGTCATGATATGACAGCTCAGGTCAATATTGAAAAATTTCTTCAATTTAGGACAATATTCAGCTTTTCAAATCAAGACCAAATGTATCTTACATTTTTATTTTCAATCACACATTCTCAAAAAAACGTTCTTACTCTAGATAAAGATTTAAAAACTCAAATTCATGCACTAATGATCACAGAAGACAAGAATGATGGACAATATAGATATATATATATCTAAATGGTTAATATAAAGTATTAAATTTTATTAAAAGAGGATGAGGTACTAGGTGTTTAAAAATTACATACTCAGTTTCAGGCAGAAATGGAAATCAAATAGCGAACAGGTGCTGTAACAAACCGGCATTTATGTTATGTAATAAGCAAGTTCTCCTACCATTCATTTCAAAGAGAGGCATACAAATGGCCCTTTATTTGACGTCTGGTCATTGAAAAACTCAAGATGACAGGACAGGTCGGATGTGGACACTCTGCTTGCTAAGTATAGTTTCATCTGTTTGATGAGTTTTCTCCACCAGGTCCGAACCATGACACATGAGCTTTGCCCAACAGCTTGATGTCCAAACTACATGGATGATACTGTTTTCCTTATAATATATCTATTGTGAGTATTTACACAATTGTTCATTTTATAAGTTATAGAAATTCTTGTCAAAAATATCAGACTCAGTAAGACATTGAATAATTGAAAAAAACCCCAGTCATAACATGTATTTCTAAATTTACTCCAAAAAATGGATTCACAATCTCTTGCCAACCAATGGAAAAACAGTGCAAAAAAATCCTCTGTAGTCTCTAAGACTGTCTCGTTGTTATTTTCAGTGACGACGATACTATTTATACGAATAAGCTGCTTCTTTGGATGCGACTAGATACTGTGTATGAGATCTTTGAATCTCACAGGTGAACGTGAAGGCATAAAAGGAATTTTATAATATATTTTACATAATTGGACCAGTATGTCTTTATTTCAGTTGTCCTATACACATCCCATGTCATACTGTATAAATGTGTCAGTTTACACACCCCCCTGCCTCCCCAAACGGAATAATTGTAGTCTTTGATTTGGTTTGGCAGTTTCAGACAAGCAAACTAATGATGACCAATCATTTTGACGAACAGCATGTTGTTTGCATGACAATGATTCTAGCAGATTTTAGCTTTCCTCCTCCTTTTCCTTTACTGTATTTTCTTTCTTTTCCCTTCCTCCTCTTTCTCAAATGATAGTATAATGCCATCATCTAGAAAGCAGTAGGAAAAGGAGATATATATCATCAAATTAGGAGTAATTTCAAACTTGGAATCGGACAAAGGGTGAAAGGACATTATATCCATCTAAAATCAGTACGGTGGGCTTATGCATTAGCGCTATTCTAGACTGTCCTAGAATTAACAGGACCTACCAATGTTCCTTTGTCACCTGCCCTGCCTTAATAATAACAGATGCACCGGAAGATCATTAATATGTTTCAATGTTCTAAACAAGCTTTAGTAGATCAGCAGGTAGGATTTCATTACTTTTTGAAGAATCATTCAAATGTCCGTAAGGTCGACAAGATATGGAATGATCAACTATTTTACCACATCTTGACAAAGATGGACAACCACATACAAGCAAACGGTCTTGAAATAGTGAGTTATTAAATCTTGCAACTGATAAGTTCAAACCTGGAAAAGCCATTGCACAGATAACAGAGGAAAAAATCCCACTAAAATTCATGTCAGAACGTAAAAGTGTCTTTATGGCTCCCAATTGAGAGTGAGAATGGAAAGGGGATACGGATTGGTCATACACTACATGAAAACCAAGATCCAACTTGACGCTGCAGACAAAACTCGACATGGAATGTAGATTGGAGGACTACCAAGAATGACATTAATCAAGAGACGGAGATGGCGACAAAGGGAAAAGCATAGGGAGAGTGGCAGACGTTGCTGCAGAATAGGGATGTCTGGCAGGCAGCTCTTGATAGCCTGTGCTCAACTGGGAGCTCACAGGAAACGAAGAAAGTTGGGACTGTTATTCAATAGTATGTTAACAGGGCTTGATTGTTTGACATTCTGACCCAGATCTAATCTTATAGTTATCCTCTTTTATTCGTTCTTGTTTCCATACTCAATCTATTGAATCTCTGTCTCTGTCTCTGTCTCTCTCTCTCTCTCTCTCTCTCTCTCTCTCTCTCTCTCTCTCTCTCTCTCTCTCTCTCTCTCTCTCTCTCTCTCTCTCTCTCTCTCTCTCTCTCTCTCTCTCTCTCTCTCTCTCTCTCTCTCTCTCTGTCTCATCTCTGTCCCTCTGTCTGTCTCTGTCTGTTAACTAGGTCTCTCGATATTCATTCTTTTCATTTTAATAGGAGACAACTTACCAATTATGTATCTGTGCAAACATACACATTCTTATTATCAGCTCAATCACACACATTACATTGTGTGATCTGAGGTAAAACAGATATTTCTCGTTTGTTGTCACAGCTCATATGACACTTCTGTCTGTATTACAATAAGTGCACATTAAAGTTGACTTATAACAAGCACTTCCTCCAGTGAGAGGTTTCTCAGCCATTCATGCATAGTACAGCTGTTAGCTAGAGTTCCCCATTTCAAAATTAGAACCGTAAATGAGCAAATTTAAAGATAAATTTGCTCATTGGATTTCTAATTTGACACACCCCTTCGAAATAGACTTCTTGACCCCGGCCTTTTGGACGTAAGCTTATATGAGCCTGAACGCACATCTTTTACCTGTTTACTAAATGGTTAACCAATCAGAGAGTATTAAATTTTAAAAGAGGATTAAAATGAGGATGAGGTAAGACACCAAGAGGTAACAAAAGAGGAATATTCAGGCCCCTTTTTGAACTGCCCTTCCTTCCCGGCAAATGCTGGGCATCACGCTGAGAGGTTTGGAACAGGCAAATGGTAAATCACAGAGACAGATTGTAGCAGTGAGACAGAGAGAGACAGAGAAAACAAACAGAGACAGGCAGATTTACTGTAGAGAGAGAGACATAGAGGAAGGGTTAAGCAGAGAGAGAGGGGGTGAGTATCACCATTGGTGGAATTTATTTCAAGAGAGGCATAGGAAATCAATCAAGGCCCTTTATACTTGTCTTCACAATACTATTGGATGAAATGTTTCCTGTGAGCTCCAGTTTGCTATCAAAAACATCCCATTTGAGATGACAGGAGGCTCTTCTCCAATTCTTGGTAGTCCTCAGATCTACTTCCCTTTGGATTGATGATGTTCTCAATGTTGGATCTTTCTTATGCATGTGTCAATCAGGTCACAGGAATTGTTTTGTTGGAGCTGAAACAGAGACTAAGTATAGTTTAATTTTTTTCCAGTGTCTGTTATCTTGCAATGAGCTTTCCAGGTTTTGAATCTCATTTGGCAGAATCAAGATGATCTAATAACATATTGTTTCACTATCAAGCTTTTTCCGTCCACAGCATTGTTGAAACGTTGTTGATGCAAAGAATGATAGCGTTGATCTCCATTCCATATTTTGTCGACCTTACGGACATTGCAAAATGTGAAAATCCTTTTCACAAAAGAACCCAATGAAAGTGAAAGGTGTCATTTGCCTCAAGTTGTGTCACAATTTTGGCTAATTGTTCAGAATATATATGCATCTGCTAGATTGTACATGGATGGCATGAATGAGTTATTATGGCCCACACTGCTCCACTTTTCTTGGTACTGGACTAGATCTAATGTTTGAGAAGTGGAGCGTTTAGAATAAATTACTAACTGTGTGAGTTGTATTTCCAATCATCACAAAGTTGTTCATTTTTATAAGTTATAGTCATCTTCTGTCAATTTTGGGACAGCCCTCGTTCGTAACTCAAGATCTAGCAATTTAGATGATTCTTCTCCTCCAACTACATTGAATAATTGAAAGGAAAAGGAGGAGGAGATATCTAGATCATTGTCTAGACTAGTTTAGATCTAGATCTAGCTCTAGATGTATTTCTATATTTTTATTGAGCAAGGTGTCTCAAAAAAGATCTATGTTTAGATCTCTAATTAAAATTTTATGTAGATGTGGATTCTAGCTCTTGACAACTCCACTAATCTTGCCTCTAACTCCATCGGTATGTCTTGAGAGAACGACATTTCACAAAAAATCCTCTGTTTTAGATCTCTAGAGATCTTTCATTCTTTTTGCTGTTTGGATTGGGTTTGCTGAATTTGCCAGTCAGTGACGACGATACTGGAGGAATCAACAGGAAACAAGATTCCGAATACGAAATAAACTGCTTCTTTCGTACGACTCGAAAAAAAAAGGTTTACTGTGTATGATTTTTATTTTTGAATCTTTGAATTTAGAGCCCACATCCACAACTAGGTGATCTCGTCTTTCGGGTTTTGGTTAGGATTTTTAATTCTGTCCATGTCCCAAAGTCCTGACTAAACAGCCAGGGATCAGTTAGTTGGTGTGCACATAGTGTTGTGATAATAACTCATTCATGAACCTCAGCTATAATATTTTTACCATTCGTCTCTGAAGAGTAGGCCCCGATCCACCTACCTGGACCAGGGGCGAAATATGTCTTTATTAGTGGAGTTCAAACAGACATCACTTTAGTCTCTGTCATATTTTGACCTGTTGACTTGACTTCACTCCACTGTGGCTCCTTCGTATTACTGGACCAGTGGTAGACAAATAAAGGACCTCAGTTTGGATTTTACTATTTAGAAAAAATCGAATAAAGTAAACCGGTTTGTTACAACAACACTGCTCAGTGCTTGCTCCAAACTCTCACGACCTTTTGTTTGAGACACCTTGCCTCTGTTACCCCTCTTAGTGTCTTACCTCATCCTCTTTTAATCCTCTTTCATTAATACTCTCTGATTGATTTAACCATTTAGTAAACAGGTAAACGTTCAGGCTCATATAAACTTACGTCCAAAAAATATTTCGAAAGGGTGTGTCAAATCTTTATCTTTGCCTTGGACAACTGATGAACTCTAGCTAACAGCTGTACTATGCATGAAGTAGGCTTGTTATACAACTTTCATATTGCCAGAGGGTGTCATATGAGCTGTGGTCTGTTTTGGGAATGTGTGTGATTGAGCTGATAATAAGAATGTGTATGTTTACACAGGTATAGTGTGAGTCTTGTCTCCTATTAAAATGAAAAGAATGAATATCGTCCTAGTTAAGCTTGGGTGGGACCAGATGGTCGCTGTGCGACTAAATTCAATAGATTGGTGATGGCCTGGTCAGAAGTCAAACTGCCCTGTTAACTCGTGAAACTTCGTGGGCAGCCTCGCGCTGCGGCGATGACTGTCAGCGAGCCCACTAATGTGTGGCAACCATTGCGTTGGCAGCGCAAGCCGTGTTTTTAGTGTTAAGTAGTATTCTCACTCTCACCATAAACACTTTTACGTTCTGCATGAATTTTAGTGGGATTTTCCCCTCTTGCGTGAAGAAACCGAATTACAGTTTAATATCTCCTTTTGACCATTTCTGTATGTGGTTGCCATCTTTGTTAAGATGTGGTAAAATAGCTGCATTCATTTTGTACAATTTGAATGATTCTTCAAAATTGGAAATTCCATGATCTACTAAAGCTGTTTTAGAACATTGAAACATATTAAATAGTTATATTGAAATACGGCCATGTTCCTGTTAATTCTAGGACAGTCCTCGTAGCTCTAGATTTTAGATGGATATAATGTCCTTTCATTTGTCCATTCTCTCCTAATTTGTGATATATATATCTCGCTTTCCTGGTGGCATTATACTACAAGATTAAGAAGGGAAAAGATACTCCTTAACGCTAGTAATGCTGCTCGCCCAACTTGTGCAACGCCGGCCACACACCAGTTTGGGGCAGGGGGGTGTGTAATGACACATTTATACAGTATGACATGGGATGTGTATAGGTGAAATAAATACTGAATTATGTAAACATATTATAAAATTCCTTTTATGCCTTCACGTTCATGAGATCGATCTAGATCTAGATCCAGAACAATATAAATATGTACAAAATAACAACGAGACAGTTTACGATTGCACTGTTTTTCCATTGGTTGGCGGATTGTGCATTTTTTTGGAGTAAATTTACATGTTATGACTGGGTTATTTTTTTCTCCTGTCTTACTGAGTCTGATATTTTGGAATTTCAGAGGTAATGCCCAATGAATATATTATAAGGAAAACAGTATCATGAGTTTGGACATCAAGCTGTTGGGCAAAGCCGTCCAAGTGTCATGGTTAGGACCTGGTGGAGAAAATCAAGGATGGAGGCATAACTGGTGTCCACATCCGACCTGTTGCCTTTCCTTCTCTGACCAATCGACACAGAGGAGAAGTATTACATAACATATAACACCATTTGTTTCTTGAAACTGAGTAGTAATTTTTAAACATATATATATATATATATATATATATATATTATTTCTTGTCTTCTGTGATCATTAGTGCATGAATTTGAGTTATTAAACTTTATCTAAGTAAAGAACGTTTTTTAAAAGAAAAATTAACATTTTGATTTGGCTGTAAATTGAAGAAAATTTTTGCGACTGAGCTGTCATATCATAGTTAGTTGTTGTGTTTGCTGCTTCCTTCAATAAATCATGAGAATAATATTTCTGTGATATTGATATTATATATCATATAAAAGAGCTTTATCTCCTTAGTGTTTTGTTCTTTTGTTTCCAGAAATGAATCATTTCAAGAAGTCATTCGTTCTTTCATCGCAAGAAAGTCAGATATGATATTTAAACCATTAGTACATAATGATGATCAATCTGAGAATGAAAAAGATGATGGTGAAGAGGTTCCAGGTAAGGGTGTACTATTTATTGCAATTTTAATGTTAACATATTGTTTTATGAAAGCATCTTAGATCTATTTATTGAAATTTTAATGTTAACATATTGTCTTATGAAAGCATCTTAGATCTATTTATTGCCATTTTAATGTTAACATATTGTTTTATGAAAAGCATCCTAGATCTATAACATATAAAAAAAAATTAAAAACCCATTGAAATTGTCTTCACTACATTTCATTTTTATTTTTGTTTCTTCATAGGTATTTTGAAAGTCATGAGTTTTTATACATGTCATCTATTTATAGCGTCAAGCTTGGGAATGGGGTGGTAAATGTTTTACCGACGGTGGGGAAGTAGTATCAAGGAACTTTGTCCAATGGGGGGGGGGGATAAAAAAGGGTTTTTAAGAGATTTTGTTCTACAAATGCAATATAGTGTGATATATAATATAATAAATGGCAAGATCGCACGTCTTGCCTGTTGCTATATAATGTGGGTAAACAATTTTTGCATTTTCAGATGTGTTTGCCATCATGCCGCCGCTAGAGTCCTTTATGTGTGTCCCAAGTTTTTTGATGACGAGAGCACTTTTCAATGTAGGTTATATATTTAATAACTTTGGATTTATTTTTTGTTAGATAACATTCCAGCTTTAGAGATATGATTTGATCTGTTTTTGTTTTTAAATTTTATGTATTTATATATTATATATATATATATATACAAAAATATCCCAGATAGAAAAGAAAAAGTTTTTAAATGTCATTCTTTGTTTCTGCTGTTCTTTTGCCAGAGTGTAAGCAGACGACTGCGTCACAGTGTAGTCACTTCAGTCCTTGATTCAGGACTGCTGGTTCGACTCTGTGTGGATGTTGGGCCCCCAGAGATTTGGACAATCTGGATGTCACGGTCTGTTCAGTTTCTACCTTTGTAGTTTGGTGTTTGTTTATGTATTTATTTGTTCATCATTTATTCTATGACTTCATTCCTTGAACAAATACTTATGTAGCATTTGAAAAGAAAAATTAACATGAAGCATTTGAAAGAAATTTGATATCTATAAGTAGCATTTGGACATTTTGGAAGAAAAATCGTATTTATGCATGTGTAGGAATTAAAAGAAATTTAATGTCCACATGTAGCGGTAGGTTTTTAAGGGAAATTGATATAATATACGGAGCATTTGAGAAAAATGAAAAATACGTGTGTAGCTTTTGAAAGAAAATTAATACATGATGTATGCTGCATTTACTTGAAAGAAAAGTAATATATCCTGTATGGGAAGCATCTGAGAGAAGAATTATTATAGAATGTGCATAACATTAGAAAGAAGTGTCTTCGTACTGAGATGAGAGATTTTAATCTTGCAAATTTAATTACACTTCTGAAGCATTGTGAATGTATTACAGTCTAAACTCTTTTGAATGTGTTAAAAGTGGGTTTGTTTTTGGGGGCTAGATTCCTAGATTTCAAATCAGTATAACAGATGTATATGTGGTGTCCCCTTTTCTCGCCGTAACATTATAATATATTTTCTTAACCTAGGCTTACTGCCGGCCAAGGAGCTACCAAGGTTGTATGCTAAAGAAAAGTGCCCTCGATGCCTTCAAAGAGAATGACATTGTTCGAGGTTGGAAATTTTGTGATCATGATTAGAGCTAGTTATGAATTGTGTACTTATTGATCATGTGCTGTTAAATGAATTTTAATGAGTGCATGGATTTAATCCTATAATAGAATCTTTCAATGATTTTGTAGCCTTATTCTGAAATCATCAATAGTTAATGAACCAATACAACAATAATTATTAAATGTATGCTTTCGATCTTGGAATTCATTGGTTTTTCTATGTTTTAGGAATCATTTTGAGCATCAATGCCGAGACAGAGCGAATCATTTTGTCATTACACGAGAAATCCATTCCCGACGTGAAGGCCTACCCTAGAATCGTAAGTTAACGTCTTTGTTTTCCTTCCACATTTGGGATGATAGAAAAAAACCCAACTGAGAATATGTGTAAATCTCATTTCTGCAGAGGAGAGTGTCATGTTGCTTTTACCTCATGCTCTGACGAATTATGGCTGGTTTATACCTGTTTTCGAGATAACTTTGAAATGAAGACCTATAGTTGTTGCGATTTAAGTTATTTGTTGGCCCTCATATCACGACTGAAGATGTGATTTTGAATATTCCTCGAACAATTTGAACAGTCTCCTAGACTTGAGATTTCCACTGATTCTCTGTCTGTATGTGTATGTTGATCTCTCTCTCCACTCTCTCTTTCTCTCTCTACAGCGTACAAAACTTGTTCCTCTAGTTGGCGCTGTGCACCTGGGTCAAGCTGACCGACATGGCATTAAGCTCCCGCTAGCTTTGTCGCTTAATGGTAATTTATAGGTCCAATTAATCAGTTTGTATCTGGCTAAGATAGCAGTCGACAACAAATGTTAAGGTTTCCCCCAACATTAAAGAGAGGTAAAAGCGACAGACTGATGAAAGAAATTTTGTCAAGAAGCCGCTTTCGTTTCCACACAATCAAGGCCTCAATAAGGTTCATCATTTCAGTACAATAACAGACAGTAAAGTATTAAGTAAAACGCTTAATATAAAACTGTACAGCCGAATGCCATCAAACTTTCGCACAATACATACATGTATGCACATACTAAAAGATAGTTTACAGTCATCACCATGAACAGAAAAATATCGATTTTTGTAATACATAGACACATTAGTGGCTTTCTCCTTGCCTGTTTTTCTTTATATGTTAAGTTTTTTTTCCATATATGCGGCACAATTCACTGACGGCAAAATGATGATTTTCTAGGGTGTGATCCATACTAGCTTTATTTGAAAATAAGAGGGGTCAGTCAAAATCAATTGGATAAAAGGAAAATGGGTTAAAAATGATTTACTCTCAAGGAAAACATGTTGCATGCGTACTTAACTTAGGCAAAAAAGGGAGTGGGTGGAGGAAAAACGTTATGCAAATTTGTAATGGTTTGTGACTACAAATTAATTTTTTTACAGAGTGAAGTGCAATAACCAATTTTGGAAATAAACTCATTTCCGTTAATTACGTTAAATATAGTTTTTAGCAATTAGATAAAATATAACGACCAAAGCAAAAAAAAAAGAGAAATATACATACATATTAAAAATGCTTTTATCAGAAAAGTCACAAATCCAAGAGAAATGATACTTTCACAGAGAACAGACAAGATGTTGATGCTATGCTAGAAGAAAGACAGACAATCAGTGGGAGAGAAGCGATGTTATAGGAGATAAAATGGTGCAAATTGTTTATAAAAATCAACGGGGCGATCAGCTACCGGGGAATCCAGTTGACCGTGCTTGGCCCCCTGACTGGTGAATGCACGGGTAATTAATGAGTTTTGCCAGTCACAACTAAGAGGGACGATTTGCTATGAACTTGAGGCTGTGCCTCCCCCCCCCCCCTGCCCCAAGCAGATGTTCATTCATAGTAGCAGCCTGTTAGGCTCTCACTAATATTCTAACAAGATCTTTCTTTACCTATAGCTGGGTTCTCATTTCCTTTCTCTCCTTTCTCACACACTTTCACCTGGTTCATGAGATATTTTGAACCACCCAACCACTGTTGTACCATTGGAACTATCTACGGCATTTTTCAAACTTGTCCACATTTGTTTCATGCAATGCAAAGCTTAAGAGCCCAATGTTTGTGTTCATTTAGATCCTTTATTACATCATAACTATTAACGTTCTTGCTTCTCTCTTTACAGGGATTGATAACGAGGAAGAATTTCCGTCCATTACAGGTTTGTTGACTTAGACATCAACTGAGTCAGTTTCTCCTTTTCAGGCCTCAAAGTGTAGTCAAGGAGATTTCTTTGGATTTGTTAAGAACCATTTCAACCAAAATGGACTCTATTTTGGTGCTTTTTATTATGTTATCGCTATTTTGGTGTGGCATTACCCTATGCCCTGGTTCAGGCGATTTATTATGTTAGTCGCTCTCGGAGAGGACGGTGTTTGAGGTCCCAGTACAGCATCCAGCAGAAAAGCCTGTGGCATCTCGTGTCAAATATGGGTCAAATGTTTCTGTTGATGCTATTAATTATTAATTGGATAAAACCCCGAATTTGCAATTAATAATAATATAATAATATTAAGGAATTTATAGAGGGCTAATCTCCATTACAAAAATGCTCAACGGTGCTTTACAATGTTTTATATTTCAATAAGGACATCATTGGCTCTCAAAGACTCACACAGACACGTACATCCATGCTCTCAGCTACACAGGGTAGCTAACGGTACTGATGCATTACAAATATTTACATTATAACCTAGACTTCTATTGGATTCTCAATATCTCTCTGTCTGTCTGTCTGTCTGTCTGTCTGTCTCTGGTATCTCTCTCTCTCTCTGTCTGGGATCTCTCTCTCTCTGGCTATCTCTTATTTCTCTCAAGTACTCTTTCTCTCTCACTAAACAACTATTCTAAAAAGTTCTGATTTTAATCTTCTACATAAAATGCGTTACTTGATGATTTGTTTTTAGCTCTCCATCTCAAAATGGGGTAAATTTGAAGCCAAGAACAAGGTGTACGAAGACATCCTGGAGTCAGTGATGGGCTTCAATAATGTCGGCAATGTCTTAGCTTTGTAAAGCAGCAAGGTTTTCTGAAATACACTCGTTCACTCGTTCCTTGGCAAGGTGAAGAAAATAATTTTCCGTGTTACATGTTTTTGTTGCCATATTTTAAAAACTTGCCCTTTGTTAACAGTGAAATCCGGTTAATCGCAACATAACGAATCCAGAAAAAATTTTTCCCATTTCAGAAGTTGGGACAAACAGAATTTCCCCAGCGCGGTATTTTAAGGGTCATTTCACGAGTTGACATATGTCAAAAAGCAATATTATTTCTATATTGTTCTTTTTGCATGTTTGTGCAAAAAGACGGCATAAGTATCTGTTCTGGACCGTCTAAACAATGCATGCGGTCATTCCTTGGGTTTAGGGGCAGGGCTTGAACTCTGAACTGCAAAAAGCGACTCAGTAGCCTGTGATATCTCTTCTATATTTCTATGCAAAAAGCACAACTGATGCCTTTTTCTGTTTCCGTTCTTACTGTGCCTGCAAAAAGCACTCTATGCGATAATTGTATTTCAAATGTGAAATCAGAAAAAAGCCTTATTGATGAAATCTAGACAAGATATTGCAAAATGTTGCTGGATGAAAAGTGACTTTCTTATGTAATTAGTTTCGTTTCTTTCAAACTGTGATTAAGCGGCAATGATGATTAATCTTATTTCAAACTGTGCCTGCAAAAGTCGTTTATATTTAAACTTGAAACTCTTTACAACACAAGTGTTGCCTTGCTCACTGATGTATATTATTCCAATGGAAGGAGACACAAAGAGCAAAGAAATGGATGGAATTAGGTTGACTATATTTCAAAGTTTGAAGTGGGTTGTGAGTCTGGCGAAGGATAAACTGTGGAAAAGTCTCTACTGATGTACCTTTGCCCTCTTTGTGGTACAATAGTGACCGCTAAATGCCTGCAGCCATAAGGCCTGTTTCGCCTAAATGCCCGCAAAAGCAGTCTACTGATTTTCTATATAAATTGCCTCTTTAAATGTCCGTTTCAAAATTCCATGAATTTCCACCTAGATGCCTGGTCAAAACGTCAACTGCAGATATCATTTTCTCAAATTATCATAAAATACGTCTGTAAAAGGTTCACTGGTTGAACCGATTGACCATCAAACATGCAATTTCCTCGCTAATTGGGCTTATTTGCCAACAATGTGCCATGATTAATCCACCCTTCATTACCTATCCATTGTAGTCAGTAGTGTAATAAAAAATGATCAGTTCTCTGCTCAACTCCACCCACCGTAAAGGAAATGAACAGGGGCAGAAAAATGCTGTGAAAATTAACCGGCGATGTATTACAAATCAACCCAGCTGATGTGGCCCTCTAGCACCCTAATAGTGCATGGTCCATTGACACCATTTTTGGGCAGCTCTCTCCAGCTCTATACAAATACAAAATCGGCGCTGTCTTTTTCTCTCTCTCTCTCTTCATGCTTTTTCCTTCTATTCACATTTGTTTCTCTTTCATTTCCATCTCTCTTTCTCTCAAACTATTCATGTTTGTTTCTCTTTTACTTACATTTGTTTCCCTCCATTTCTCCCTCCCTATCTATCTATCTATATATCTCTGTCTCAGTGTCTCTCTTCCATGAATTCTTTGATCTTGCTCTACCTCTAGCCAAATTGGTGAGGAAAACAAAGTAAATTACTTTTCCTAAGAGTACAAAGTTTGTTTAGAGAAAAAAACCATTTGTTTCCAAGTTTTCCATTCGTTTCCTTCTATTACAAATTCCAATATTTCCATTGCTCCACATTGCCTCATTGAGGTTGGCTCTCAGGCCTTCAATGTTCCATTTCTTTCATCCAGTGATGGTCAAAGGCTCTTCATCACAAAGACTTTATTGACATGCAAGGAGTCTATGCATATATTTACATTTCGTACGCCTGGAGGCGATGTTAATTTGATTACTCTTTTCACGACATTCTTTTTTTTCAGCCTTTAGCTACACAATAGGTTAGCGGGTGCTTTTATATCAAGTACCGGTACAGTTTTCGATATTTCCATTAGACAGATTTTCATTTCATATCTAATTTCCCGAAATGAGGAATGAGTAACAATAACAATAACTTAGGTTTGGGGATTGCAGGCAAAACAATCTTTTCCCAATTAATTAAAATACTGATTTGATCCAAGGGTTTATTTGTGGTGACCTAAAGAGGCTATTTGCATCGATGGTAATAGGTGGTTGTGGGTACAAAGGTTCTTGAGTTATAAACGGTCAAAGTTTGGGCACAGCTTTATTAAAGATAAATATTTGGAGAAAATTAAAAAAGTTGAAATATTGTCTATTATCATTAGGGTTGTCAATACCTGTAGCTTTTTTAGAGTTCTGACGTCATTTATTGTGATTATTTTAAGAAAATCGTTGCCAAACTCGTTCTATCCCAGGTTGAATATTCCACAAATGGAATATGCGGAAGGATTAGAATAAATGGCAATCACAGAAAATGGCCCTGTAGAGTAATTGTGCATTAGAAACATGAAATAAGTTGTTGGTGGTAAAGTACGTTAGCTTGACCAAATCATATTATTTTGATCGTCTATGTTTCACACTAATCGATTCAAGATATAGTTCGTCAGCAGAGAATTAATTTTAGTATTCCTATTATTATAACAAATATTATTACTAATTTATATCATTATTATTGTTTTTCTTCTTATCTTTATCATTACATTAAACCAAAGGAAAGCTTCTTTTTAAATATTAATAGCTTAAGGAACAAATGAACTGTCATTAAAGAAGAAAAATTATTTTATTATTATTATTGCTAGAGAGAATCTTCAAACCCAAACAGGCTTCTTTGTTTTTAGGAGATTTAAATGTTTAAAGTAGGCAAAGATGAGAAGCCATCAGGACTTCAACAAAGCCTTAAAGATTGATGGAGAAAATGTCGAGGCCTTGGAGAGACTAATAGAGGGTGCCTAAAGAATAAACCTTGAAAATGGCTAACTCTTTGTTTTGTCTCATAAAGATATCCACAAATATACAAAAATAAATGAAGACAGATGAGAAAGTCAATCATAGACTACGTAATAGTTTAGCAGCTATCCCTTTTTTTTACGGTATAATGGACGCAAGAGTAAACAGAGTAGCTGAAATATTTAGTGACCATCACCTAGTGCTGTGTTCCACTGAGATTACTGACTGCCCGAACAAACAGAAAAGGAAAGAGAAAAAGCTACTAAACTCAAAATAGAAGCCTCTAAATAGTTTTAGATGTAAAACTTCATATTAATCTAGAGCAAAAAAGATCTATCAGCAGTGACAAATATTTTTGAACAATAGCACAGTAGAAAAAAAGTGGCAAATGTATGAAGAAACACTCCTCAGTTGTACTGAAGAGGTATGACATCTACCTGTTGAGATAGGAAAAGAATGCATTGGAATGAGAATGTCAAGATTAAGTATCAAAGAAAAGAATCCTGCCTGTAGAAATACTTGCAATGTTTCAAAGAAGTTCAGAGGTGCTTAGATTATTTGATTTTAAAGATCTAGTTGCCAAAGAGCAAGTGAAGAAAGCAAAACAGGAACAATTTCTGGGAAAAGTTTGGACATTCAAGAAAACTTTCAAGGAAATCTTAATTCTTTGGTTTATTTTATGAAATTGAGTATGATGAAAACATGCCCAATTGACTTAATTTAAGAATGCCAAAGTGAGTTTGAAAGAAGAGGAAATCATGGGAACATGGTGCAAACTAGGTTTCAACAAGTTTTTTCATAATCCTCTCCAAAAAAAAGGAATGATGGTTAAAGATTTTTAATATGAGTAATGTTTTATTCGAGTGTGGACGTTGGTGAGGAGATGGGGTTGATATCTTTGGTCGAAGAATTCAAAACAGTTATAAGAAAAGTGAAATTGTGGAGTTGCCCCAAAGCAGATCAAGTTTATCCAGAAATGATTAAAAACTGATGTTAGGCAGACAAACTACTAAATGCTTTTTTTATGTGTCAACAAGTTTGGCTCCAAACAGGTAATAACTGTTCTGGAATTGCCTGGTATATTGTTCTAGAATGGACTGGAATATTCGCTATGCTTTCTTCCAAGATCCTTCTTCGTTAGAAAGGTGTACCTGCCAGTGATTTTGGGTCAAACTATCAAAAGTTGGGGTGACTGGCATCAGATTTAAGTTCAACTCAAGTGGATTTAGATCAGGACAAAGTGTACAAGACCACATATTTACAATTAGACAAATAATAGAAAAATTCCTTGACCTGAGAAACATTTTCCTCTGCACATGTGTTTTTTTGTTAGAAACTGCAGTCGTTGCCTGGGAGGCATTGTTCCGTATATTCAGCGTGTGATTTTTGTTTTAATCGGCAAAACCGGATAGTTGTGCCTATCCAGGATTTATGTTATTATGAGTAATGGTGTATCGATTCTTCGCTAATATATTGTTCTCTTTGTCCATTTTTCAAGAATCGTGCTGTAAATATATAGGACTTCAAAAACCGTTGTATGATTATGTGTTTGTTTAGGCATATTTATGGATTACAGAGCCTTGAATTTCAAACTGATCAAAAAGAAGGCTTGTTGATATTCAATGACATTAGAATGGATCTAAACATGTTTCTGTGACGTCTAGATCAGTCTAGATGATCAGTGTCAACTCTTCGAGTCAAAGATCTAAATCAAGTCGAGATTAAAATCTTTAAACAGTAAGATTCCCCCGGAGAAAATGCAAAGATCACACGCAATGTTATCACAAGAGAAAAAATAAAATCTTAAATTTAAGAGAGAGAATTTAGAACATTTGTGTACAATTTCTTGTGAGCAAATGTATTAACTCAGTTTGTGTGTTAGAAGAAATCAGCAAGATTTATGAAGTGAAAGGCAAATGCAAGGAAGAATTGAGGTTGGATGATAATTGACAGGTATGCCATGCACAGTATGACTGACCGGTTAGCAGAAGGCAGTGGGGTGTTGTGACAGTGTGAGAATAAAATATGTTAGCAATGATTAGCAAGATAAGTGACCACTGAAGAGAAAGTAGGGAAAAGTGAGTGTACATGTCTTCAAAATCAGTATGTAAACAGTGAGTGGGAAGGAGGCAAGTGTAATGCTGATTTAGTAGTAGAATTCAGGTTTTATTTGCAGTGGGGGGGGGTTGCTATTATAATGGATATTTTAACTTGGGAAAAGGCAGAACCAGCGTCAACAATGACCTAATTTCATTATTACAATCAACTCAAGGTAAAAGGTTTTTGCATGCCTCTGGTCAGAAAGTATGCTATAAAAGGGCCCCGTATATTTGACCAATCACGCAAAGAAGATTTAAGCGTTAGTGGCGGGAACACAGAAAATGTCAGTGACTCAAAGGCAGATACAATACATATTTTTGGAGAAAGTCAACAATCTATTCTGACCAATCACTCTGATCAACCCCCGCCACATCACAGCGTTAGAATGTCTATTATTCTTAAGGGTTAAGTAACGCCACATAGTTCAGTTTCATGTTCATTTCCCTAGGTCTAGCACACACAAAGTGGACAAAACCAAAGACTCTTGTCTTCTATGACCAGTGCAACTTCTGGGAGATGTCAATTAACTTTAATCAAACAAAGAAATAGTGATTGATACAAATATATCATATCTTGGCCAAGCATCAGTCACCCTATGATCATAAAAATAGTGAACAGTCAATAGAATACCATGTTCAGGGTTGACCAATCATTTCTAGCATTGTGTTGTATCATTATATTGTCAAACGTCATCGTCTTTTACATCTCTTCTTTCATTTTATTATAATAATGATTAGTTACAAGTGTTGAAAGTACAAGGGAAAATTGAAGCTTTCATCTCAGTTCAGCAACCAGAAACAAAGGGAACTTTGATCTCTCAAACAGGTCCCATTCTGGTCATGATGACATGTGGTATCTGGACCTGCTATTTGAAGTGTACTAACATTATAAACAAAGAGCTTCATCTTCCTACACAAAAGAGTTAAGGAGGAGACTTACATCAGAATGGGAGGGCAGATAATGTGAAAAACACTGGATTGCGTAAAGGATGGGGTCTGTTTGGGACAAGGTGGATTTCTATTGATATAGACTGTAGGAAGCAGAACAGCCAAAGAATACTAAAACTGGATGGTCACATGTCATTGTAAATGAGAAGCATAAGGTGACAATAGTTATAGACATAGGGTGGGAGTTTTCAAAAGCATTCAGCTAGGTGTTAGTTAGGTCTAAGGATGTCTGCGTGTTGCCTCTGTCTGGGTGTACACTTGTCCCTCAATCCCTCCTGGGCCTGTTCAATGTTTCTTTATCATGGAAATGTATTACCTGTGTCCCATTGGACTCAGTCTGGCATTAGTGGAAGGCGGTTGGACATTTCCTCTAGTATTGGTATTATAGTTCCATCATTTTTATTTAGATGTGAGAATGAAAATGATTCTTTTAGAAATAAAGATAAACGTTGTTCATTGAAACTCTACAACATAAAATTCCACAGCCTCCCTCGCTCCTTAATTATTATTGAATGACTGAAGTCTCGCCTCATCCATCACTAGCTCTCCCCCTCCCACTCTATATGGTACCTCATCTCTGTCTGTCTGTCTGTCTGTCTCTCTCTCTCTCTCTCTCTCTCTCTCTCTCTCTCTCTCTCTCTCTCTCTCTCTCTCTCTCTCATTTTCTCAGTCCTCTCTATTTGTCTTTCTTTATCTTCCTCGTTCTTTTCTGTCTCCTGTTTGTTTCCTTTCCTCTTTCTCTCTCCCTTTCTATCCTCCCTCATCTCTCTCGGTCTCTCTTATGACAGTTGTAGTTCGTTTTCTTCTTTCTTTCTGTCTTTTCTTTTGTTTTATTGTTGATATGAGGCTTGCTCTGTTGAGAAACACACTGCTCGATGGGTCGTTGCACCAATGGCTCTATTAGTATTAGTTTCGTCCAGCATTGCTTAGTGTTTATTTGTTTCTATGTCTCCTTTTTGCTTATGAAGGTTGGGCACACTGAAGAGTTCTCGGTCTGACCCATTTCTATCTTTTAGTAGTAATAGTATTATACTTATACCTTTGCCTTGTACACAGCGGAACAAGATTATTGCCCATATTGAGGTCAGCCCGACAGGTTTCTATTACTGCGTTCTAGTTTGCCATGTAGGCGACTGGTTGACTTTATACCTGAAATCGTTCATGTATCGTATCCTGATTTTTTTCCCCTCAGGATCCTTCTTTTTTTATCTAGGTCTGATTTAAAAAAAATGTAGAAGGAATCAGAATACCCAGAACCACTTTTTGAAAATACTATGAAGACACACAAATAACCTTTCATTGAGAACATAATTAACTCATTCACCCCTGCAATAAAATGGCACGTCCATGCCCTTTGGAAAACTTGCACAATCCTCTATCATTCTCAGTGACCCATTACATATTCAATCGCACATTTATTTTATAATAATGTTTCCATTGTAAATGTTAATCGGTGTGCTGATGGCTCATCTGGTTATATGGTCATAACTAGCGAGTTTTACTCTCTTCCATCAAGACTCATAGAGTTGGGATGTCTCAATTTGAGGCTTCCGCTGCCCTATTGCTTTGTAACTGAGAAGTAATCGACAACCAGTTTCTGCAGTGCCGTGTTTGTTTCCCACGCCTTTGGTATATTTTTCGCTTTCCAGACAACTAATAATACTCTCGTTTACATATCGCTAATATCAGCCACGTGATGGCCGTCGTGATTTATCTCAATACCATTATTACTATTAGTATTATTGTCATCTATAGTTGTTATCACAGTGTCAAAACTAGGAATTAGTTTTTGTGTGCAGTGCTTTATTGATAAGGTGTCTGTCATAATTCAAAAAGACAGTAAGTTTCATTGAGTGACTATTTTCTATTATGATTTACAAGAAAAGTGTGTAAGTTTAAGGTCGCTATCTTCATAATGCCAAAAACATGAAACTGCTTTTTTTCAAAACTGTTTTTATTACTTAGGTCTATTTATCTCATACACAGGTCATCATATTTCATTCAAACTTCATAATCTTATGTCGGTTATTCAGGTCTTTAGTTTGTCAAAGGTGTCTCGTTTTTTTTTCTCTGTAAGTTTTTTTTAGGATTTTGATTTGTAAAAGTAAAAGATGCGTATTTTTGCTATATAATATGTTGACATTGTAAAACAAAAAAAAACAAGAAATTTGTTCTGTTTTTTTTTTGGTGTGCAAAAGTGGCATGACAAAATTGAGAGATCGTCGTCAGTGTAAACATCCTGTACAAATAAGAAACAAATTGAGCCCATAGTGACCGTGAAATATGGACCTAAAGTTTGTTTCATTCCGAATCAAGATGGCGAGGTGTTGTTTAAGCGTTACAGTGTCAAAAGCCTTACTAAAAAAAAATTGGAAAATTTTACCTCAGACATCATTGTGGTATTGGTATTCTTTCACACTAATTTGACCCCAAATTTTGCAATTAAAAGCAAAAATTGGGAAAATTGAGTCCTATTGGTAGTCCACCTTTCCTCTTTTAATGGGGTGGGTGAAAGGGTCCAAAGCATCCCCACCTTCTTTGCGAGTGGACAGTTGACAGACGCTACTGGTATGCAGTGCTTCTTTTCTTTCATTCTTTCTTCACATTTATATTAATATTATATCTTTCATCTCGCTGTTTCCTCTGAATTTACCTGAGATCAACGCATACATATTTTTTGTGGTGTTGAGCAGGGGCAAATTTTATGAAACTTGTAAGCAACAAGCAAACTCTTAGCTCTTCACCATTTCACAACAATCGAAGGACCGTTGTTTGCAGACCAGGCACTCGGCGTGACTCAAGGAAGAAATTTAGCACAGCTGCGATTTGCACAGGTAAGACTTGTTTGTTTTAAAAGTGCGTTTTGTTTCATTTTCTTGTGTTTGGAAATTCTCTCATTTCTCTTTAGTGTAAAGAGTTTAAACCTTAATTGTCAAGTTCTCATGTGATGGGAAAGTCAATGTAGTCATTTTAGTGAAATGACAAAAGTGAAAGGATTGATTTAATGTTTTCAAAAAAATTATAATGTATTATTATGTGTCAGTATTTGATACATCATTAGGTGCTGGCTATTCTCAAATTTATCCTCGTGTTGTAAGAAAGGCTTGAAGGCAGTTTGTTTCATGTTCATGTTACAATGTAGACTCAACTAAGAATTAAAAGGAAAAGGAAACTTTCTAAGAATACAGTTTGAATTATTACCGGTGTTATTTGACAGAGATCGAATAGATAAGACAAAATTTATTTTCTTTCATGCATAAAAAAAAGATAGGGAAGGGAAAATGACAATTGTTATCACAATGTTTCACTTAAACTTTCTACTGTTTTGACTATTCTTTCAGTTTGAAAAGAATCAAAGTTGTTTTCCATTCGATGCTACAACGGTTTCTGTCAAAAAACCAGAAACCGCCAGAATCACCCGATAGAACAAGACCCCCATTGCGATGTGCCAAAGACCTGTTTGACAAGACGTCAACCGACAGGATGCGAAAGGGCTATTCCTCCTGATGTGCGGCAAAGCCCCTGAATTATGGCCACCCATATGGAGAGTCAAAGCTTCCTATGTGATGTCGGCCATCCTTGGTGGGATATGATTCTTCGAGTTGCCTTGCTGTGGTTTTGGCTTGGCTTGCCTTGCCTTGCCTTGCCTTGCTTTGGCTTAGATTGGTTGTTTGCTTTGCTCATCAAAAAATCGGCAAGAAACAGCTCCAATCTCGATGAAGACAAAGAGAATACAGTTTGCAAATCCCTGTGAAGAGAGTCTGGGTTGTTTTGGTGTTTTTTCAAGATCAAGATGGCAAAATTTTAACCAGAGCTGTCTGTCACAGTTGATAACAAACAACAACAAGATGAAGATTTACAATTAGAGAGACGACGAGAAGCGCAATTATGATGACGAATGGACTCGTCGATGTTGTGGAAATTGAAATGCTGCGAAAATTGAAATGTTGAGATTCCTTTCAAAGGTATTCATTGCTATTCATGTTTCTGCATTGAATTGCTCATTTTCTATTCAAACTCATCATTGATTTTGAAAACTTTTGTATTTGTGACATCCTTTATTTGAGATATTTGATCTTGAAAACAATATCAAAATAGGCAATTTGACTTGCTTAACTGATTATCAGTAGTATTATTGCTTTGAGAATGAAATCAGTTGTAGTTATAGATAATGAAAAAAATATCGCCCCCGCTTTGTTTTCTTTTCAGGTTTGCCAACAACGAGAATTTCAGAAAGCAGTCAACGACTTCCGAAAGGCTTTGTCCGTCAACCCGACCCATGCCAACGCCCGTAGCTATCTGATTGAAACCCTGCTGACCATGGGAAAGATGTGAGCGTTATTTCAAACACGTTTGGTCTTTGGTACTCGTTTGAAATAATCTGATCTATTGCAAGCTGTTACTAGTGTTAGTATTAGAGCTTGAATAACAGTCAGGGTTTGAGATCAGTCAGTTGAGTCAGGGACGGTAACACAAGAAAATTTTGTTTTTGTGTTTAAAATGTGATATTTTTTTGTAGCGTTTGAGTTGTGGAAGAATTGGTGTAAAAATAAAGACTTAGGCAAAACAAAACAAAAAAAAACGAAGAAAGAGAAAAAAAAAAAAAGAAACAGCAAGACGAAAAAGGAAAATAGAATACTTTAAACATTTTTCTCTATTTGAAAATTGAAAAGGAAAAAAAGATAAAGACCCTTGTGGTGGCATTAAATCAATATAAAGAGAATCGTCAAAGGCCAAAGTTTGTGAAGTGTTGCTTTTGCTCTTCCGATAATTAGTCAATAATAGTATTGAGTGCGGTATTTTACTTCATTCTCGCTCTGAGATCCAGAAAGAAAAGAAAGAAAAAAATAGTCCACCTTTTACAGAACTAGTTGTCAGCTGCTTGGCTTTTCAAAAAACAAAATGAAGAAATTTTAAAAGACCTAACCTTACCCGTTAGAATCAGTCATGTTTTTATTTTCATTTTTGTGTATGGACATTTAGAAATGTCCTGGTTGTGTAAGGGTGTTTGGGTGTGTCAGTGTCAGGCGATCTCTGTGTCTTCCGCCATTCCGTTATTTCAATTAATGCCATCCCTAAATCCCAGGTTGGAAGACTAGATCAAAGACGCTGGAAGAAGCAATCGACCACTACAAGCAGGCCCTGGAAATTGACCCGGATCACACAGAGGCCAAGGACATACTGGAAGTTTGCCAGAAGATTATGGTGAGAATTCACATTATTTAACTCTGTGATACAATGTGGCCAGTGGTTAGGCTACCAGATTTGGGATCGTGAGGCTCTGGGTTGAATCCTAGCAAAACTAGCTCCGATGCTGTGCTCCTTGGGAATGCTCCAACATGCTTTTTCCCCTCAATCAGGTCCAAATGGGTACAATACAAACAGCAGCTTGGGAGTAAAAAAATCTGCGTCAGATTAGTGAACTGTTTAGGAGGTGATCATTATCACTGACTTGTTCTGCTTCACGCTATTGAAACAGGGATAAGCTCCACCCCTATGGGCCGTAATGGTCTTGGTGGTAGGATCTTTATAGTGTATTATGGCATCATGTTCTTGATCATGATGACACTAATGACTATAGTAGTAGTGAGGACGGCTGGCTGGTGCTACTGGTCCAGGTAGGTCTCGACTTCTTTCCTTTTTATTCCTTTACGTAAACTATATGTCTCTCTTCTTGCTATCTCCTCTCAATGAATTCACCCCAAGATCAAAGACGCATGACTAGCGGCAGAGAGCATCACAATAGATTGATTCGACTGTGGTGCATTGTACAGACTTTGTCAAAATAACTTAAAATGACATTCTGAACATGTTATCGGCCCAGGCTCATATTGCCCTAACTTCCCATTTGACGATTTTGGAGTGATTATCATTATCAGACCATTATCAATATTATCATAATCGTTTCTGGATTCATAGAAGGAACCAGAGCTCGTGACAGACAGATCACCATATATGTAACAGTGTTAAGACGAAACATGTCCGATATCAATATCACCGTCAACTCAGATTTTACAATTTAAACTCCTTAAGACAGAACGACATGGAGAGTGATGGTCAGCAATGTGCTGTATAGCGCAAGCCATAAACGATGATGATGATCACAGTTGTCAAAGTAGTGTTTTGTTTCACAAAAAAATTATAACCAAAATTGAAGTTTGTTTGTCACAAATTTCACTTGCATTTTGTCTTAACTTCAGATTCTCTTTCCAGCTGAGAAATTTAGTTTTTTTCTCTCAAAATGGGTTTACACACTGTAAGGACAAACAATTTCAAACAAGAATCAAATTTCAGGTTGCAGAAGGAATATTTAAAATCGGTGACGTGGCAAATCTTTGGGCTAACATTGGTTTCAGACTAAGGGTTTATGGACTAGGAGATAAATGTGCTTTTAACAGTATATATTATATGCAAAAAATTCCGAATTCCTTTCTTGACGTTTTCAAGATGTTTGTTTGTTTCATTTCCTAGGAATTTCCTTTAAGTTAACGTTGTGGGAACATCTCGATGTTTTCTATATGAAGTTTTAAAATTGATCGATGTTTTTGTTTCACAAGAAATTTAAGTTGATGTTTGGCATGGACATCTCGATGTTTTGTTTCATTTCATTTGAAGGAAATTTTAATTTGATGAATTTTTTGCCTAACATCTCGATGTTTGTGTTTCATTTCATATGAAGGAAATTTTAACAAAATGTTTTCAGGACCCACTCGATGTTTTTGTGTTCATTTCAATGAAGGGAAAAAATGTTTAGCCAATCTCGATATTTGTGTTTCATTAATCATGAAAGTTAGACATCTGTGTTTGTGTGCACGCTAGCATCTTAACCTTATATTCTGGACATCTCCAAGGAAAAGATTTAGTTTTGTCGTTAAAACCTAACAAAGCTTCACCAGAAAACACATTTATGAAAGTAAAAAGACTTGCAGCCCCATCCCAAAATATCACATTTCCTTTACAATTCACAGTCCCAGGATGAGGAAGAAATTTCCGGAAATTCACAGTCCCATCGTCAAAATATCACATTTAAGTAAATTCACAATCTGCATCAGTTAATATCACCCCTTTACAATTCATAAATCCTAAATACTCATTTACTTACATTCACATTTCCATCGTTAAAATATCACATTTACTTTACGGGGCCAATCCCAGTCATGCACACTGACAATTCAGTTCCATCCTAAAATATCAAATTCACTTTACAATTCACAATCCCATTCTAAAATGTCACCAAAAGAGTTATAATCCATAATCCCATTCTAAAATGTAAATTTATGAACAAGTTACAATCCCATTAATAATGTATATACTTTATATCACAATATCATCCTAAAATGTCACATTTACTTATAATTCAGTGAAATAGAAGATCTTAGGGATGTTCAGGGTCTTGTTTCAACTTCAGTTAAATTCCATTATACAAATGTTTTAATTAACAAAATAAATTTCTTTTGGCAGGACCTGTTGAAGCAAGCAAAAGGAACAAGACATTTTTACTTGATATCAATCTTCTTCATTAGTAGAGTTCAAGCATCATGACCAAAAAATATGGAAAAACTCCTAGTTACCCTCTTCGGAAATGATGTCCATTTTTGCATAAACAAGTTTCTTTTGGCGATGGGAAACTTAAAGGAGCACCAAAAATATGTTGGGAGGCTGAAAAAGAGCAAGAGTGATCTTTTGAAAGACTAGGGTTTACACCAGCACATTCTGTACAGTGTTGTTCAAGGAATAAAGTGATTTCTGATCTTTCCTACATGAAATCTGTTCTATGATACAAGTATGGAATTATGTTCCAGATAGTATTGATAATTAACTTATACAAAATGAAAGGCGACAATCCCTCATTAAGGTAAATGAATAAAAAGTCAGCCGATCGTTGAAATTCTGGTCCAAAGAACAACACTGATCTTGTAAACTCATAATGGCGTTCCGGACTTGAACCCCAATCTCTCTGAATCTCAGCCGTTAACTTAGCAGGTTTTTAAAACAAAAAATATAATTAACATCATATACAAACTTTTTATTGCAGATTCTCTCCCTCAACTCTAAAAATGATGCTGATTGGCACAGATCCAACAAGAAAAAAACAACACAAAAGACAATAATAGCACTCTTGATAATGTCCCTACAACACAAATTGTTTAAGTAACGGAAACAACCCATACCCAGTGTTGAACTTAAAAGGCAATCAGGAATAAAGATTTTTCGAAGCATCTGTTTAATTTGGTAGTTTGTTCATGGAAAAATACACCCACATTTCGCCTCTCAGGTATTTCAAAAGTTGGTCATTATTTATCTAATGGGTTGGTTTTTACGCAGTCTATTCAGTTCTCTCATATTCTCAAACATTTCTTAGATATTGGTTATGATACTGTCCTGGGTGGGAAAGATTTTTAACAATGAGATCGTATTTTTTGAGAAAACATAATAAAAGAAGTAAACACTGGAAAAAATCCCTGTGGATGATTTTCTAGAATGGATGACAAGGAAACTATTCAAGATCTGATAAAATTGCATCTTGGTTGAAGACAAACAAAACAATCAGTGATAAATGTATTAATACTAGCGATTGCACTGTTTGTATGAACATGGTTATGCAAAGAAAACTAGAACTAATGCTTTGAGAAGTATTTCAAGAGCCTAAAGAAATAATGCTCAAACAAATAACACATAAAAAACAAGATTCATCTAACTCATTCAAAACAGCATGCTTTTTCACTTCCTCTATTACAGTCCACCCTGCCATAACGACAACGTGTCTTAACGACGCCCAGCCCAGCAATCAACACCTTTTCTATACCTTGTCTCTCTCCATGGCCACCACCTGTCTTAACAATGCCCAGCAAAAGATTTCCCTTACGTTTTCAACATCTGACTTTCCATAGCCACTACTACCTGTCTTAACAATGCCCAGCAATAGACTCTCATACACCTTTTCTATACTTGTCTCTCTCCATGGCCACCACCTGTTTTAACAATGCCCAGCACACCCATACACCTTTTCTATACCTTGTCTCTCTCTCCATGGCCACCACCTGTCTTAACAATGCCCAGCAATAGACTCTCATACACCTTTTCTATACCTTGTCTCTCTCTCCATGGCCACCACCTGTTTTAACAATGCCCAGCCCCCATACACCTTTTCTATACCTGTCTCTCACCATGGCCACCACCTGTCTTAACAATGCCCAGCAAGACTCCCTACGTTTTGTCAACATCTTGTCTCTCTACATAGCCTCTCTCCTGTCCAACGCGACGAATTACAATGTTCTCTAAAATGCCCCATGGCAACCAGGGACAACTGAGCATTTCATCCTCCTTCAAAATGGCCATAGAATTGGGAGGGAGGGTGACAACCGATTGCCCAAGAGACATGTACAGTGAACAGAAAGAAGGAAAGCAATCTGTTGGAGGGAGATTAAGGACATACAAACAATCCTCAAAGTCACTCTGAAACAATGTAACATCCATGCAAATCTCTCAGAGGATGTTGCTCAGACTGAGACAGCGGTCCATGGTGAAATCTGAGGACCAACCTTGAGACAAAGCACCATTAAAGAACAACAAAAGAAAAGACAGACTGTGCAAAGACAAAGATGAAAAGAAAGCATGTTAAGACACACTTTAATGTTTGTATTGTCTCATTGCACAAGGAGGTGCCAATATTTTGGGCTAATAAGCCACATGCCTAGATCACCCAGAGATGACAATGTAAAGCCATGGTCTTTCAACTACATAGTTGATGAACAACCAGCTACAACTAAACCTACGGTAAGGAGTGTTCAAATGAATCAGCTTGATGTTGGCCTATGTCTGATTACATCAGCCAGGTCAAAAAGAAAATCTCAAATTTTGAATTTTAATAACTTTTCCATAAATTCAGTTTTAATTTCCTTCACCAGTCTTATAGTAGTTATAGTGCATTTAGCTCTGTATACCATGTGTGAATTTCAAGACATTGATCAAAAGGTAGACATGTAGAAAGTATTTATCTTCATACAGGTGTTATAATGCAATATCAGCACGATTGTCTAGTTGGCTCCGCTTTATTATTTTAGAAATGAACTGCTTTAACCTGTTGGCTGTACAAACAAACTTAGTCTCTTAAGAAGATGATCAGACGTCAGTTTAAATAATTATTGGTATTTCACCCCAGCATTCTATAATCTTCCAGGCAGTGGACAGGCATTTCCCCCTCCATCAGTTTCTTGCTGTCTTGCAGGCATTATTCTTGACCAAATCCTGAGGAAATGACCCAGACAGAAATGTGTTATCCTGCAGGTGGGTCTTGGATCCATTTAGGCAGATGAATTTTATCAGAAAATACATACCTGCTGTACAGGCCTGTCTTGACAGACCAAAGGCTAATGGACTGTAACCCTGAAGAAATCAAAACAAAAAGCCTGGTATAGTGCTCCAAAGTCAGCCCCACCACCTATTCAGGGTCTGGGCAAACCACTACTAAATATCAACCGATTCAGAGAACCAAAATAGAAACAAGGCTTCTGTAGAACCCTGAAACAAACACAGACTTTATTTTGGAAATGTCAAGACTTTAATAAATTAAATGAGAGTTAAATTAGCTGATGGGAAAAAGAGAATCAGGCCAAAAAGAAATGCACTACCGAAAAATTTTAACAGAAGCTGGAAACATGGGAAAATGCCACCATTTGAAAAAAATCTGTCCTCACACCAATTCACACAGGGCAGAAACAAGACCACCCACTTAGAATATACGACCAGCTGTCTGTGCATATTAATGGAGAGGACAATCAATGCAAGACATCAAGCTTTGGAGAGGTCATGAATGACCTAGAAAATGTGTTATCCCCGAATAAGACAGGACATTTATGCTCAAAGAAATGACTTAGCCCTCAATGGCACAGAAGACAAGGTCTGCACAGCTCAAGGAAAGATGCAGGTAACACTGAACTTTGAAGAATGGACAAAAAAGAAAATGGTACATGTCTGTAAATGCCAGCACGACAATCTATTCAATCTTCAACCGCACTACCAAACATCAACAAGCCAAACAGAAAATAGAGAAATCAAGACAGCTGAGAAATATGATACTCCTAGCAATATCAAGAGTGACCTTTGACCAGAGATTGACCGACAAACTACGTGAAAAAAACGCAAGAGAAAAAAAAAAGACACCCGGAGAAAAACTGACAAAAACGGAACGGAAGGAATCATCAGCACAGGTGCTCAATAAGACCCAGAGACCATGAAACACAAAGCAATCAAAGCCATTACAGAGCTCTATCCCCACAAGAATGGATTGGAGTATACACTGATGGATCTGCCAAAGATGCAATCAAAGATGGAGGCTGTGGAATTTTAATAGTCTGGCCAGATGGAAATCAAACTAAACAGTCTATTGCACCAGGCAATATTTGCACAAACTATAAAGCAGAAGTAGTTGCTATTGAGGAAGCCACAAGACTACTGTTAGACAAAGTTGACATCTCACAAAGGGTAGTCTTTTTACGGATGCCAAATCCGTACTACAGGCACTAAATACAACCAATGAAAGCCAGTTAAATCATCTTTCATTACTTCTTCAACAGTTATGTCAGTCAACACAATGCACCATATTACAATGGATACCTGGACACTGTCAGATTGATGGGAATGAGCGAGCAGATGAACTCGTAAAAAAAGGTTGAGTATGCCCGTGGAGTCTCTGCCATTGACCTTCGAGGAAGAAGACAATCATCAAGGCAGCTGTCTACAATCAATGAGGAGAAAGTCATAGTAGCTATAACCCCAAAACATCCCATACTTGACAGGAATTCTCAGGTCACATTATTCAAACTCAGGACTGGGCACAACCGTCTCCATCAACATAATATGTATTGCTATCTGAAAGTTTGGGGAATCAGAAGGGTGTGAGTGTGGGAGCCCCACTTGAACACTATTTCTCCTAAGCAGTGTCCGTCCCACACATCAGAGAGAACAGCGATATTGGCCAGGAGAGGCACCCCTGAAGAAAACTCGATGGCCCTATGGAGAGTCTGCAAAAATTAAGAAGACATTAGGCTATACTATTCTTTAATCATGTAAATGATTTAACTCCTCTCTGTCACACAGAAAGTACATATTTATGCTTTTATTCAATTAAAAACAACACAATAGAGTATTAAAAAAATTTGTTTCATTCATGATATCCTGAGTTGGGAGGGGGTGACACGGCGCGAGAAAAGTTGTCTACGGTGGTTTGTCACGACACCTATAATTTTCCTTATATTATATGTCCTTTACGTCAATACTGATGATACTGCAACAGTTGCTGAACTGCTGCTGCCCTGGGCTAAATTTTATTCTGAACTGAATTGCTTTGAGTTTAGGTTTTTTCTTTTAGTATGTATATGAGTAATTGTCAAAATATAGTCATCCTATATCATTGAAAAGTTTGTAGCATCTCTGGTTGCCATGAAAGTTGAGTCAAAATCTATCTCCTCACTTAAATATTAATAAAATCACTCAAAACCTGTGCAGATCGTTTTTTCCATTCAATCTAAAGAGAGACGTCAGGTTTTTATATAATTAAATTTTGAAAATTATATTATTGTGTATGCATATGCAAAAATGGCATTTTTATTACAAAAAACAAACTAAAAGTTAAGCAGATCAAAAACCTATCCGCCATTCTATTAACATTGACAAGAGGAACCTGTGTGGTAAATATTATACAAATCGGCACATAAATTATGGAGGAGATGGAAGACAAGACAAAACAAAACAAGACAAAACAAAACAAGACGCTTCGACTGTCTCTGCATTGTTACTAATGTAAAGAAGATTGTAAATCTAGGTCCAGATGTACACTGTTGTGAAAACAGATGTCAAAGTGACCTGTACAGGCCTCTATTCCTGGTTATACTTGTGCGCATGTTTACCAACACACCGGGCCAAGGGCAACGCTTGCTCCTTCACCTCTTACGCCATTCAGCGTTAGACCTCAAATGGCGCCAGACTGCGAGCAGCCAAAAATATGTCGTCAGATTTGGCTATTTAGGTGCCACATTATAATTTTACAGGTTTTCAGTGCTATCTTCTCAGTCAGAGTTAGGATAATTGACGCTCAAAATGTTGACTAATTTTATCTACCCTTACATATAAAACTATTTGTAAATAAAATTATTATACGTCACGCATTTTCAGATACATGATCGTTTCTCCATTCGAATATATAAAGAACAGAATATCGACTTTTTACATATTCAGTACGTTTCCTTGACTCTTGAATCTGTAAATCTGTATTTACCTTGAAATTGAAAAGTACGTATGTGAGGGTTAA